>CAJQZN010030585.1:0-14487 GCA_907164685.1 Colias eurytheme | reverse complement strand
GTACTTGCTGTATATACGGGGTACTTGCCGTATATACGGGGTACTTGCCGTATATACGGGGTACTTGTCGTATACGCAGGGTACGTGTCGTATACACAGGGTACGTGTCGTAAACAACAGGGTACGTGTCGTATACACAGGGTACTTGTCGTATACCCGTCGGACACAAGCCGCATACACATCGAATAGTTGTCGCATACCCGTCGCGTAATAGCCGCATACCCGTCTCATACGAGTCGGCCTCTTGTATACCCGTCATATAATAGTTGCGGATATCCGACGGGTACATGTCGCATACTAGTAGCGGACCCGTCGCACACCAGTCGCATACTAGTTGCACTCCCCTCCCCTCCCCGCCGTATTCCCGTGCGAGTGCCCAGTGTTCCCTAATCTAAAGCTGTGCTACACTGTGTTGTTTGCGTAGTCTGCACGTAATTCGAACTTTGGACACTTTACGTTCGTTAGTATGTACGTTTGAAGAACATTATTCGCGAGTTTACGTGTGTTTAGAGACGATTGATGTTACTGTCGTGATTAAAAGACTAATAAAACTGTGTAATGAAAACCCTCAAGGGAATGCTTGCTTGTGAATAATTCACAATACATACCTAAATATTGTCATGTCAATGATGTTAATATGAGAATGGCAAAACCATGATGGAACCATGTAAACGGAATGTTCCTCCCAATATAATAATAATTATTAAAATCGTTCGTTATTGCTCTCGCTTTCTTATGTAACATCTGTACATTCACTGAAACGTTTTATAAAAACTTTCGCATTACTTCTAATATCTGCTATAGATAGACAAGACAATATTGAACGATTATGAAACTGCGATCTAATTCATACATTTTAATATAGCTGCGTAATAGTTCCAGTGGGAATTTATTATAACGTTAAATATGAAGTGCGGAACTTGGACTTTGTCGATATAACGAGTCCAATTTTATTTCGTAGATTTAGCATGAAATTTGGTGTATCTATTAGTCTCTACAAGGTGTGTTAATTTATATCTTTATTGATATCAATTTGGTCATTCTAAAATACAAACTCCTTTTGGAGTCTGCATTTTAGAATAAAGTCAATGTTACACGAACTTCAGTTTGTTATTATCTTCGTATACGTGAAGAGTTTTCGTGTATTTCGCATTAAAACTTAGATACGTGCTATTATCGGCTAGTGGAGCGATTTTATTGTTTATTACATATATTTATCACAATTTTTATTGAACTAAGTAAGTTAAGAGTGTTGAGTGTTGTTTAGATGGCGCTTTATGTGTTGCTTAAATTAATATTGCGTCTATTCTGTTGAACGTATTTGCTTGAATGAAAGAATTGTTTTTGTATAGATTTTTGTAAAATTTAATTTTGTACATAATAATGTACAATTGGTGTAAATGTATGCTACATTCCATAACCCACATCACAATATGTGTTTATTTAGCCAAAACGTGACAATGTATGTGCGTTTTGACTAAATTAGGCCATATATAATTGATTTTGTCTTAAATGTATGTTTATTGCGAAAGAAACGTATTTAAATACGCCCAATTATTCTACAATAGTTTCAGTTATTTAATGCTTAAAGTTCATTTTCGCGTGCATTGATCTGTGAATGATGCGTATTAAATGATGAATGCACACGAAAGTCAACTTTAACGTACATACCTTATGCCTGTATAATAATTATGTATTACAAATAGGCATACAGGTAAAAAAAATTATGGCTATGCATCATTATTAGTTTTTTAGTGATAACTTATTTATGAATAACTATGTAATTATGTTTATTTTCGCAATAACCATTCTTCTTTTCAACTTTTCGTACAGTCTTTTCTTAATTTGACCGTCAGAAACGGCTGGTAATTATTTACTTATAAGAAAAGACTGTAGTTACTAATTTATAATTTTTTTCTATTTTCATTTAGATATTTCGCATTCAATCAAAATTTAATATAAAAATGTTTCGATGTACCTAATTTAAATTTTACGTTTTTAAGACTGTTTTGGTTTTAAGTTTTAGGTTGTATATCATATGAGATCGTGTTTGTAGAAATAGTTTGATAAATTGAATCCTTAACTATTGTAATGCTATATTCTTAAAAACAGTTGTAGTATTTTTAATTATTTAGTTTCAAAAAACTTTTCGAAGAAAAACATATTTTTCTTGATAGGTCCTGTGTAGGAATCTCGTAGTTTTCATATACTTATTATTTTTTTTTTCGTCAATAAACTAGTTGGTTAATTATAAACATGTACACCGTAATAACACGTCAGGAAGCGTGGATTCGTTATTTGTTTACTGAAGTCGGTAAAGTATTGGTAGAGGTTGCTCTAAAGCTATTTGGTTTTCGCAAATTGCTTCGTCAAAATTGTGTTACGGCTGTGAATGATTTCCTAGTTTAAGAGTGTGTGACCTAAGTAGAATGTAAAATTGCCCGCTTAGATAATCCCAGTACTAATGAATGTATGATAATTTTATACCTATTGTAAGTTTTACACCCGTCCAAACACCTTAATTCATTTAAACCATCGCGATTTTAACTTAGGCCAGTACCAACGTATAGGGTATGAAATAATATGATAACATTTTGACGTAATAATTGTAAACTCGTAAATTCGTTGTTATCGATGTGAAAAACAAAATTTATAGGTGAATTAATAATAAGTAATTTAAGCCGCTGGCAGTGCATGTAGCATTATATTATGTTTTCATTGTTCGATGGTTTAAAAAATTTGTATTAAAATAGATACATATTTGATTTGATTAAAATTTTACACATTTTGAATTCGTATCAATAATTAACATGGTATTTTTGTATCGATATTTTAAAAATAATAATTGACGTGATAGGAAAAGCTGTCTGCGTGTCGCTATCACGTGTTCAGAAAATCGCGTTTGACATTTTTGTACATAGCTCAATACGAGCATATGTTTTGTACATAAGTGTCGCATTACATCTACCGCTATATTATATCATTAAGATTTAATATCAATAACCTTTCGTCATTAGTATTAGCTGTGTGCGCTGCTCTTCTGTTTTTCTGTATCGATCTTATAAAAGATTCGTATTTATGGTAACAATTACACTGCCGAGTTATAATACCAATATATTTCTTTTTATAGTGATAACAGACAAAACAATTTTATATCGTGCAATCTAAAATTGTATGGTCTGTTATTTTAGATAACGCACTTATGGGTGTTAATGTATTTGTCTTCGTAGAAAATCAGGATGGTTCTGATAGATCAATGAAACTTAAAATGACATCTTTTCTCCTTCATAAATGCAGAGAAGGTGTCATATTTTGCTTTCTTTTATAAAAAAAATAATAAAAGTTACAGTATTTGATGATAAAAGGCTTGCGTTTACTGAATCTTAACAGTGTAGCGATGAATGTATGAAAATGAAAGTTAGGGTCGCGCAATTTTCAAGTCATCTAAAAGCGCTTAATTTCATCTGCTATGGAATCAGTCTGCGTGAAGCCTTATCATTTCCGGCATTAGATAGCGGATAGCATTTTTTAACAATCCATAAGTAATTAGGGATCATATGAAGCAATATTAGTCGGTTTTAAATCTTTATCTACACGTATTTGCTGTTAAATAGTAAGCATTTGAATATTTTGGATTGTTAGAGTCACTGGTCGATTTTCTAAAAGGGTTATGATGTAATGTGGTGCTAACAATCAGAGTCGAGTGGACGGTTAATGAGACAAAATGTATATTTGATTTTGTCCTGATTTTAGAGCTTATTAATATATATCTAACATTACTATAGCTACACTGTAATTATCTTTATTTTAAGATTTAATATTAATTTTCACACAAATTGTGCCGCAACATTTAAGCTTTTCATAGTATTTGCGGAATATGACCTTGTATAATCGTTTATGTATTATACTTAGTGATTTGTAATAAAAGTTCAATGGAATAAAACTGTGTTACTATAATTCATTTGTAAAAATTGAAAATACTGTAAATCGGACTGGAAAGCCAAAGTAAACAGTATTTTATACATTTGTGTATTATTTTTATCCTCATCCCCTATGATATATTCCTTCTGATGTGATTTAATTGTTGCCTATTAGTTTTAAACATTAGAATTTTAATTATTTTCAGATTATTAATGTTAGAAATGAAACCAAAAATTTAGAATACAATTTTATTGCCTTGCCCAATTTCATAATTATTTACATAATTGCACTATTTTACTCTTGATTTCAGCAGGGAAATTATCAATGGAAGCTTTTGCACACTGTAAACAATAGGATTTACAATAAAAAATACTACATTCTTTACCAATGCACACTGCTTTGTCACATGTAGCACAGTCAGCTCCTATAACCATTATTTCTCCTTTTCCCGGAGGACTGAATGGATCTTTCATAATGTAGCTGCTATATTTCAATTCTATATTACGAGAGAATGGAGGGTTAGTTCCCTTGTAATGTGCCTTTTCTATGAGACCACAGCCAGTACAAGTGAAATCATAATGCACTGGGGCATCATCTGCTTTTTTAAATGTTTCCATTAAATCTAAAATTAAAAAACATAGTCAATATAATAATATTACTGCAAAAGTTAATTTATTATAAAATAACATCTTATAAAATGGATTAAGAAAAATAATGTATTTGCTATGTACATATTTTATTACCTATATTACAATTCAAATCTATATCCAGTTATACCCACATATGTGCTTAAGATCCTTTAGTTGTCACTTGAGGTCCTTGTTGTTGTTATTGTTCTTGTTGTTGCTATTCAGTTTTAGGGACTTCCTTTGGTGCTTCTTTTGGCCACCAATCCGGTTTTACAGCTTCTGCTGAATAATTACCAACATTTAGAGCTTTGCAATCAAGTGCTTCCTTGATTCTTACAAGACCTAATCCATAATTATTTTTGACACCCTTTAGTTTACCTAAATTCAATTTAGGATTATCAGAGGCTATTATTTTTAAATCCTTTTCTAAGTCTTCTTCAATGACTTTATTGAATTTGATGGGCATCATTCGCTTACGAACAACTCCTGTGTGATGTACTCTGGCTGTGAGCTCCTGCCCTATGTAACAACCCTTATGGAAACTCACTCCATGGAGGTAATCACAGTTAACTTCTAAAGGAAAACTTGTGCCTGGTGGCAAATCATCAGCACCTTCGCTTACTCCCAACTTGTACCTTAAATATTTATAGCCATCATCACTTTGCTCAATAGCTACATCATTTCCTATACCTGTAACAATCTGAGAGCCACTCAAAGGTGCTGCTGCTATTATCCTATAACCCAAGTCTGACAATCTTGGGTCTTTATATATGTTCACCTCATTTTTTGTATCTACTTTCTCATTTAACATTGAATCTGCTGGAGTGATTACACTCCAAAGTTTGAATTGCTTATTTACATCTTCTATGGATACTTTTCTCCTTAATTTAAACATTTTTAAATGTTTCTCAAGTAATTGCGCAATCTTTTCGTCACATTCTAACATGAAAGAGTTTTCATCGTCCCATTTATGTATTAGGGTGTCGTATAAAACCCTACCTCTATTATTCAAGAACATAGCGTATACAGATTTAGCACTCTCTTCAAAATGCCTCATGTCATTTGTTATAAGTCCTTGCAGGAAAAGTGAAGCTTCATTTCCAGTAATTTTAAGTAAACTTCTATTGAGAAGTGGGTACAAGATTTTTCTAGGAGGATCTTTAACATTGTGAACGAAACGTAAATATTGTTTTACATAATGCGGCTTACGAAAGTATTTATTTACCTGATGAATCGACAACATCGTGGCTGTAGCACTATAACATTGAAATTATATTTTTAAATGTTCTATAATAATATAAATGCAATATCCATTCGGGGTTTAAATACCTTTAAATACTTTAAATTAAACACAAATTGCTCGCAAATTCGCAATTGACAAACAATTATTGTCAAAATTAAATCAAAACAAAATTGACAATTGACATATTATCAAATATGACAGTAATGATTTGACAGTCATTGTACTATATTACTTGCTCTGTGGTCATTGCTACCTGTTTTCCAATTACAGCACTAGAGCGCATTATGCGGCATAATGCTTAACGTTGAATGTTCCAACTACAGCAACCACAGCAACGCTTCGCACAATCGAGCACTAGAAAAAGTAATGCGCGTGAATTGATGCGTGCAATCGATTTATCGTTAGTAATTATTAATTTTTGGAAAAAAATTTAAAGCTTTCGTTTCATTGTAGTTTTTTCGAAGTAATCAAAGTTAATTCAAATTGTGTTAAAAAAAAATGTGAGCCGTCATGGGACGCCTGGCAGATGTGAAACATCGTTCGGTTTACAAGTGAGCCTAGATGTGTATAGCGTGGCGACCCGTCGCCATGGCAAGCGTCGCCACGTCAACAATTCGGTTTACACAAAAATAAATATAAGTATGGATGAAGGTACAAACATTGAAAAAAATGTTAATGAAATAATCAAAATCCAAATTACTTAAAATAACCGTAAACATTTTTCAACCAATTACCACGGAATAAGAGGTCCAGCGCACAAGTGGCTGACCTCATACTTGACTAACCGTATGCAATGTGTAGAGATATCGTATATATTAGACAACAATTCGTTAAAAAAGTCGGTAAGATCACAATACGTACATAATAAATACGGAGTGCCACAAGGCAGTATCCTCGGGCCTCTCCTGTTCTTATTGTACATAAATGATCTTCCTAACGTTACAGAACATAAATCTACTCTGTTCGCGGATGATGTATCCATCACCATACCTCGTAACAAATTGACTACCTACAAAGAAGACATCTATTTGACTATCAAAAATGTAACAGAATGGCTAAAATATAATAATTTAACTCCTAACATTACAAAGACATAACTAATGCAATTCTGTATTAGGGCGTATTCAGAAAGAAAGCTTGAAACTTATAAGCGCTTATCGGCGCTTGTCATGTTCATATATTTTCCTGTCAGTGCTGTCAACCCGCGCAGGAAAATATATGAACATGACAAGCGCCGATAAGCCTCAGAACAAAGAATCCTATGGAACTGCCGTAATTGTTCAATTTGACGCGGAAATAATAATGATATACCCATCTCTTTCTCACAACAGTGGTTTTACCTTAGAAAAAGCATCAACACTCTTTTTATTAGCGTCCTCTTCATTGGCTACATCGATGCTTTGCTGCCACGGACGCCATCTTAGTATCCGGTTTTGTTTACATGTGAGAAGATGTCATTGTGAAATTTTTATGATTTTCCAGTGTTTTTCGACCATAATCTAGTGTAATAAGTATAATTAAAATTAATAATAGGTACCATGAAGTGTTCTATAGTAGGTTGTGGCCTATGCCAAAGCAAAAACAGGCCGAATCTAACCTTTCAAGGGTAAGTGGCTAACATTTTGTTAAATTGTTGCTTATATTAAAGTGTATTTATTATCAAGTGTATAGAAATCTTTTAATCATTTTACATTTAATCATCTTAGTTATTATGAGCTGTAGAAACCCGCAATATTCTCCTTATTTCATTTGCATCGAAAACATAAACATGAGTGCTAGTGTCGAACATCATCGCATAAACACCTTATCGATAAATTATTAATTTGTTTATTAATTACGTGCGAAGTTATATGTTGTTGTATATTTTCTCGTTTTAGTTTACCAAGTAACGAATCCCGGCGAAAGGCATGGTTGGAAAAGATTGGCATAGAAAATATCCGGCCAGGAACTAAAAACATTAATGTGTGCTCATTGCACTTTGAAGAGAGCGCATTTAATAAGACTTTAAACATTGTTTGATTGAGAGATGATGCTATCCCAACAGTATTTGCAAAGGTAAATAATTCATCAATCTTTTTATTAAACAACTAGCTGCTCCGCGCGGTTTCACCCCCGTGGCTCCAATACTGTTGGTCGAAGCGTGGTGATATATATTATATACCCTATAGCCTTCCTCGATGAATGAACTATCTAACACCGAAAGAATTTTTCAAATCGGACCAGTAGTTCCCTAGACTAGCGCGTTCAAACAAACAAACAAACTCTTCAGCTTTATAATATTATAGTATAGATTTTATTTAGCTCATCCTGTTTGTTTTTTTTAGGTACAAGGTAGTAATTGAAATTGTACCCCCTTACTGTTGACCGATTAATCTAATTGCTATATGCTTCACAATATCTTTTTTGACTTATTTGCTCTAGAGACCTAGAGTGTCATGAGACAAGTGGTGTGATGACTGGTACTTAAAACCTACTGAGTTATTTTTTAGTTTTTAAGATATTACCTACATTATTTAAATCTTTTAAAGTGAAACTTTTATTACATGGTCTCAAACTTTTTCTATACTTAATATTGTAAAAAGGAAAGATTTGATTGTGTATGCACAAAAAGACCTCAAAACTACTGGTCCAATTTTTTTAATTCTTTCGTTGTTGGAAAGCTACACTTTCCATAAGTATATAATACACTATGTTTGTTCAATAAATTATTTTAATAAAAAAAAAAATACTAAAAGTTTTACAATTTACCAAACATTGAGTCCATGTTTCTGTAGCAATCTATTTATTATTACTTGGGACCATATCTAATGTAACATTTTTATCTCTTTCAGGCAGACCATCCATCTCAATTTGCTTTAATTGACATATGAAATACTACTGATCAACCATCATGCTCAGGTTATCCACATCCACAAGATGCCAAGGATCTTGAATTGGTAAGAGCAGTTCTTGAATAGAAAACCTATATGAAATAATTCTTGTTTAAAAAAAGGGAACTTCAATACGTAACTTTTTCATAGTCTTAGTCATACATGCTGAGATTCATGTGTATAATTATGAGAACTGTTATCAATAATTAAAATTTATTTAATGTTTTAGGCTTCAGCACTCGAATAATTAAAAAAAAATAGAAGAAAAAGTGGAGAAACAGAAAAAGAAAATTAAATGTTTAAATGAAGTGGTCCGTCAACAAATTTCCACACTGTATATGGCCAAGCTCATTTGCCGTATCTGAGACTACTGTCGCATGTACCTAAACATATTATATAGTAACCACTATAACTTAAATAAATTATTTTATGAAAAAATTGTGTTTGTTATTTAACTATACTTGCCCTTGAACATCTGCTTGAGTCGCTCACATGTATTTTAGCCAGCGGCTCTGCTCTTTTTTATTTTCGTAGATGCGAACGAAGTCGCGGGTAAAGAATGCTCTTATGATCGAATGGGTTGCTTGGAAGAAATTGCTTGGAGCAATAAAGCCGCCTTTTGACTAAATATGTCCTATTAAGTAAAATTTGTATTTTCTGTTTGTGTGCAATAAAGCTTATAAATAAATAAATAAAGTACCCTATGGATGGCTCCATAGTCAAACAAAACCCGATGTTAAATTTCATCAAAATTGGCTTATCCGTTTTAGCGTGAAAACGGAATATACATACATAAACACTTTCGCATTTATAATATTATAAAACCTATCTTATGTGTTAATTCAAGTTACCCTCAATATGTGTGCTAAATTTCATTGTGATCGGTTCAGTAGTATTTGCGTGAAAGAGTAACAAACTTACACATCCATCTTCACAAACTTTCGCATTTATAATATTAGTAGGAAGTATGATAGGATAGGATTAGTGTGGATACATAGGTATATAAAGAAAACCCTGTCAATCGCGAAAAAAATCAGCTGTTTCATATAAAACTGCAGAACGAAAATATCAAAATGTATTGATTACACACTACAGCTATCCCTAGTAGGTAGGTACAATTGCAAAATGGTTAATCCGAATCACGAATTACCGAGTAGGTAACGATTGCCCGATAGAAGTAGTTATCTTTTTTTATCCCATTCTTAACTCTATCATCAATCGATACAATATTATCGACTAGACGAACAAGTGAACGTCCCTAGCCCGCCATGTTTGTTCCCCGATTTGTTTACTTAGGTATGCAGGAAAAGTACATGCATATGGCAGTTCCATATGATCGTTATTCAGAGCGATAAGCGCTTATAAGTTTCAAGCTTTCTCTCTGAATACTCCCTTATAGCATCTACAGACGCTCCGATTTGGTTGGTGCCAACCATCCGACCACGACCAAATCGGAAAGTGTAGAGAGCGGTCGGTCCGACATAATTATTATTAATATTGGTTTGACGTGGTCGGATGCGCCGGCGATACCGACCAAACCAACTTCCTATCCGATCCAACCAAATTGGAACGTCTGGAAGCTTTGTTCCGACCAAATCGGCTCATTCCATAGAGGTAATTGGCTCATTCACATTCGCAACGCCGCCGGTGTAGGACGTCAACATGAACGCCGAGGGAGTTACGGTCACCGAACGTGACATATTAATAAAATTGCTGGAACTATATAAAGACTTTCCCTGTTTGTGGGACTTAAGTAACAAAGATTACGCAAATAGAGATGCCAGAAATCAAGCGTATTTTATTATGTTAGAAGTATTAAAAAAAATTGACAGTGCGGCTACATTAAAAACCTTAAAAAATAAGTTGTAAGAGCCGCATATGACTGTAATTTTCTCTATTTCTATAGTAGAATTTAGCCCATTCTCTTCGTACTATGGTCAACTGACATATTACTCTATGGTCAACTGACAGCTGGAAGGCCAACCGTCGGACAATCTGTAGCAATGTTGGAATGGTTGCCTTGTCGGTTCCGATATGGTTGGCACCAACCAAATCGGAGCGTCTGTAGATACATTTAGACATAACCTTGACATAATTTATAATGGACAACGTATTGACGAAGTTACTGAAACGGTATTTTTAGGTATCACATTAGACAACCACTTAAATTGGAAAGCTCACACGGATTCTGTTTGTACCCGTGTAAATAAGTTTGTATTTGCCCTCAGAAGAATTAAACAGATTATTGATGAGAGAGCGGCAATCATTGCATATCATGGTTATGTTTCATCGTTGCTTCGGTATGGTCTTATTTTATGGGGCAACTCTACAAACGTAAAAAAAGTCTTTATAGCTCAGAAAAGGTGTGTCAGAGCCACAGTCAGAGCAATATGTGGAATAGGGCCCTTAAAAAGTTGTCGAGACTTATTAAGCGACTCGGACTTTTAACACTTACTTCTTTATACATCTTGGAGGTTGGAATATTTGTAAAACAGCATCCCTATATTATGTACATTAAAAGTTGTCAAAATAGTCAGTACCCAACCAGCCTCACAGATTGCAACTTCCAATTTGTCGCACTGTGTACTTTATGTAGCAAAAACAGCCATGTTATGAGTGCGAAAATATATTATAACGGAATCCCAATGGCATTTAAGGAATTGCCCATGCAATTATTTAAACTTAAATTAAAAAAGTGGCTGCAATCTCATTGCTTTTATAATAGCATTTACAGACGCTCCGATTCGGTTGGTGCCAACCATCCGACCACGACCAAATCGGAAAGTGTAGAGAGCGGTCGGTCCGACATAATTATTATTAATATTGGTTTGACGTGGTCGGATGCGCCAGTACAAATTGCTCTTGAATCCGTCCTCACTGGGATCGGGAGTTGCCATTTGCTAAAAAGAAGAAGAAGAAGAAGAACAAATTGCTCCGAGATGTCAGCTCGACAGTTTGAATTTGAAATGACATTTCGCCATTTCGGCATTTCATTTTGTTTTGATCTCCAGTCTGGTGATCATCGCTTGGTGATTTTAATTATTGTTTTTTTTATGTGAAAACGTGTGTTTTAGTTTAATTTGTTATTTTCTGAAAAGATAATTGACTACAGATAACATGGCTTGTGTTGCTTACGGCTGTAAAAGCCATAGTAATGGGAAATCGGATGAAGATAGAAATGTGTCATTTCACAGGTTAGTGATTTTGATCAATTTTTGGCTAATTGTATTATAAATAAGTGAATTTACGTTATTTTCTTAATCATAGTTATCTTATTTAATCTTAGTTATTTTATTGTTATTTGTAGGTTTCCGGCTTGTGAAAAATTAAAAGATGTTTGGGTTAAGACTATACACAGGGCAAATTGGAAGCCTTCAAAACATTCTCGGCTTTGTTCTAAACATTTCGAATCAGACTGTTATTTGGACGGGAAGAAAAGGAAAGTGCTTTGCAGAGATGCTGTGCCAACCATATTCGAAAATTACCCTACTTACTTACAGAAGGTACTGTATCAAGTCAATTAATATATCCAAAATAACATTAGAAATAGTTATGCGACTCTTGATAATGTGATATCTATCACTTTTATGCTTTAGTTCAATATTTTGTATTTTATAAGAACTTTATAAGATTCTAGACTAGAGGTGCCTCGTGGCTTGGCCCTCATGTTATTAGAGAATTGTAAGATACATGAAGAGTGCCCTATGTCACTCTCCAGGCTCTCAACTATATTTCCACTCTAAAAATCATTGCAACATAAAGACCAGACAAATAAACCGTGACTGTGGTGTGGACAAATGTGTTAAAGATTAATTTTACGTTACACAACAGCATTAATTAGAACCAAAAATAAAACTGATTCCTCTGCCATTAAAGTAAATCATAAATGTTAAGATGTTAACTTATAAATAATTTACCTACTTTTTTGTTTTGTTCATTGGTTCGTTTCAACTCATATATAGCCCAGCCCTTTTTTATTTATGGTGTTTTTCTTTTTTTATTTCAGGAGTCTAAAAAGATAGCCAGAAACAAAATCATAGATTCTCAGAGAAAACTTCGACTTATTAGCAATCTTCAGCCTGTTTTAGATGCACCATCAACTTCAAGTAGTTCATGTGCACCATCCACTGCTACTGAATCACTTACAGAGACATGCGTCGATGACACTTCTTGGAAGAAAAAACTTGAGAAGATTATTGTAAAACAATCTAAAATAAGCTCAAAACGTCTGAAGAAGTTAAGAGCTTTGCAGCAAAAGTGCAGGCGATTAAAACAAATAATAGCATCACAAGAAAATGTAATAAGTGACTTAAAATCCAAAAATTTAATCATTCATCATGATGAAACAGCTCAGATTTTAAATACTATTGGGGGTGAAAATAAGTACATACTTTTAACTAAGATACATTGATAAAAAAAGGTCAGTCTACCTCGAGAATATTGCCCAAAGTTAAGGAAATTTGCAGTGACTCTAAATTTTTTGTCTCCTCGGGCATACACATTACACATACATTAGGCAACAGTTTGATAGTGCGTTACCCCATCCAAGTACTATTTCCAAATGGTACAAAACTATAGACTGCCTGCCCGGTTTCAATGTATCACTCTTTTGCGAGAATCCATCTTTGCTTTTTGAATTGTGAGGATGTATGGAAATTTTTTGAAAATGCAGAGAGGTACATTAGAAACCTCAGATTCGCGGATTCTACACTGGTATTGAAGTCGAGGAGAGAAACCGGGTTCTTAGGTTTTATCATTTGTATAAGAGCTATACGACATATCTTCATGTTTCGCCCAAATCAAACTTTGAATATCTAACTACATACAAGATCAGTCAAGATCACCTTGAATTCTTTTTTGTCGCTATTCGTGCAAAAGGTGGGTCTAATAATAATCTGTCAGTTCGCCAATTTATATCGGCTTATAAGCGATTGCTAGTCCACGCTCAATTAAAAAAAGCGACGGAAAAGGTAATTGCCTTAGTCTGAGCGAAATAAATATCCTTACAAGCTCGTCGTCTAATTGTTATATCAGTAATATAAATATTTCGACTGACAGGCAGAAAATGAATGATAATATTCATATTACACAACAAGTAGAATTTGAAGATCATGATTATTTCTATGATCCATCTCGACTGACTGAATTCGTAGAAACAGTAAAAGAGTACATAGCAGGATTTGTCGTCCAGAAAAAAAAACAGTGCTATATTGTCAAATTTGCTTAGACAGCCTAGAAAAGTATAGTGCAAACAATACACTGACTATGATTAAAAACAAAGGTGGATTATTATTTGCTTCACAGCCCACAGGATGTAATAAAAGTCTGTAAAACAATTGAAAGAATTTTAAAACAGTATTGTACAGTACATTGTAGTTAAACAAATAGGACTTCCTAAATATATGTTAACACATATAAGCAAAACATTAGCTAGCTAGACACTATTTAGCTGCAATTATTTATTTGGAGATTTATTTCAACACAGTATTGATCAATGGAATGTACAATCACAGAAATTTATTGATAAAAGCCATAGCCGAGCACTATTTAAAACTAAGAATGCATTACTTATGCTAAAGATTTTTAAAAGTTTACGGTGGCATGTACATATTTTTAATAATAAATTATAAATATTGTAATTTGGTTTTTAAGTTTCAAATTAAAATTTTGTAAAAAAAAGTATATTTGTTTTATTTATTATTTAAGCAATTTATTTTAAACTTGAGGTACCTTCGCGACTTTGCCCGCGTGTTCTCAGGGAACAAACAATTTGAGTGCAGTGCAACCGGCCACGGTTGACCTCTGTTGAGCGGAACATAATATT
>CAJQZN010030579.1:0-13127 GCA_907164685.1 Colias eurytheme | reverse complement strand
AGTTTTTAGTTTAATTTATTTTCTTTAATACGCGGCAACACGCTATAGTTTGCGGCATAACTATCGTTTTCTATTGCAGTCACGCAAATCGTACCCTTTGGAAATATGTACATATCTATGTTAGAGCATATATTTGTCTATGGTTAGAGTATAAACTTGAAATACCTGTATCAGCTTCAGGCTGGCTTAAAATGCAATTTTTTATATGTTTTACGAAATGAAATAAATAGACATTAGCTTCGTAAAAAAATATAATAGAGATTGGAGAAAAACACAAAGTTTAAGAAGTGATGTTATGCAATTAAACATTTAAACATTTTTCAGAATAGCTATCGCCTTTGATGAAATATATTCAAAATAATGACCAGTTTGCAACTAATACAAGTATAAACAATGTAACTAAGTAGGTGACTATTTGATTTACATACTTAATACTACTTCGAATTCTAATTGAATCAATGGATAGTTCAACAGACTGCATGTTTATCGTTTCTTATGAAAATACATACTACTCGTATTCGTATATATATCTCACTTGGTCAAATATCACCAAAGGTTGAAATGTATTCAGTGTCTCTCCTTGTTTTTGGTATAGAATTAAATAAACGTGATCAAGGAGATGAATAGAAGCATAAATGAACACTAGTGAAATGGAAATCTAGATCCTTCTCTAAAACCATCCAACAGATCTGAGGTATGCTTTTGAGTGACGTATGCCTCATGGCCAAAAAATTGTGGTAAGCAAGAGTTACTTTATAATAGGTACATACAATAATAATAAGCTGTATTGTGGTTGTATCGTATACGTATAACGTAATATTTAAAGGTTTTAATCAAGTAACATTCATACTATAAAATGAAAAGCCACACTGTCCACTGACCTATAAATTCCGTAAAGAACACAGAATATTATTATATTATTGTCTATGACGTTATTATCTGTGAAAGTACATTATCTAGAATAGATGTTATTGTTTCTAATTACTACAAGTACTCACTACTCTGTAGTAGGTCAATACTTTTAGATACTGGGTGACGTCAATATCAAACAGACAACTATAGTCCTTTCCACCTAAGATGAGTTCTGTGACACATCGATTTTTGACACGTGTAGAGATGTCGGTTACTGAAATCGTATCAATTGTTTCCGATAATCGATAATATTCTATGTGGAAATGAAATCGATTTGAATAAAGTACCAAAATTAGTTTTTTCGGCATTTCGCCAACAATTAACTAAGGAAACTTAGCAAACAACAGCAACAAAAAGTCAACAATAAAAATTAGTAAAAATAACAGAATACCACGTAAAGTATCAATATAAAAATGCAACTTGTATACAAGGCTGACGTACTCGTACAGACGATTGACTCGATTGACAAACGATCACAAGATGGGCGCCGATTAAATGATTTTCCAACTCTATGACTTTTCAACGATCCATTTCATGTATTACACAAATTACGTAGGTATTATATTTTTGTGTTATTTTATTTTATTTTTCATTATATTAAACTAAACAATACTGTTTTTGACTTATAAGCTTAAGATTGTTCATTTTTATATTTTTGGTAATAATGCCGCCATAAAATAAAAATATTATGCACTAAAATTATTTTGACTTTTTAAACATAAAATACGTAATTCGGAACACGATGAAGTGTCACAGGAATCATCCTAAATGAAAAGGACTATAATAAGCAATAAATAATATTTAAAACTAAAAACAAGCGAAGTTCTAATAAATAAAACAACAATGAGTCAAATATTTTATTAGCAAAAATAAAACAAAGCACAGAAATAGCGAGCCTTAATAATATCTGCAGAATAACATAGATAGTATTAAATTGGTGAAAGTTTATCTTGTATGTATCTGTAAATGATAAAAACCCCTTCTTATTATGATGATTTCTGTAAGTTGACATGTAAGTGCCCAGGAATAATAAAAAAATGACTCGCCAATAATAAAGGCATGGGTACCTACTGATAGTACTAATCCTAGATTTATAAATTAAAAAAAATGTTTTTTATTTGAAAGATATTACTTAGAAAAAATATTTATATAACGATGATGGGTATTACGACCCATGATGCTTAGTTCATCGTTCTAAAAGGTTGAGAGAAGCGCGTTTCTTAATTGCTATAGGAAACGAATGAATTAATTATTTTAATTATGTTGAACTCAGGTAACCTCCAGGCTCCACAAAACTGCCATCTCGTCTGCTTAAGATAAATCTCAATCTGCTCAAATGGAAGAAACACTATTTTCAATATATTATAAGGAAAAAATAAGTTCAACTATATCCCATATATATAGTTGAACTTATTTTTTCCTTCAAATAAATTTACTCGAAAACTAAGTTATTACTTATTACATATTATCAGAGAATTATAAGTGTACCATGAATTATAAAACAATAGGGCAGATGTATGATCTTCTCTCGAGACTCTACTTTTCAAAATAAAATGTCCACACTACTTATTTATCACCAACAAAACTAAAACAATGTGAAAATTATTCAAATTATTATCTACCTATAAATCTATCCTATTTAAGCAAAGTCGTGTCTCTAAGTAAAGGGCTATTCTGCTATAAATTATAATTGTTAGAGTATTTGTGTGGTTTTATCTGAGCATAGTCACTTGTAGTGAAATGAGATTACTCCATAGGGCTTCGCCAGTACCGAGCATGTATACTTGACCCACTGTCCTGTTATATCCAATAATAAAATAGTGTAAAATATACTTTACATTTTTACACTTCTCTTGTTCGTTGGAATTGCATAAGTATTGTTAGTACATATTTCAAAAAATATAGGTATTAAATATTAATGTGACAAATATAAAGGCAGAATCGGGATTTGTTTAATGTAAATGTTTTTTTCATGAATATTTTTTATAAAAGTTATTATTGTAAAAATTATGTAAAATACGGGCAATGATTTTTCAAGAAAATATTGAATTTTCGCTCTTTGTGATGCAGTGACGCCTTATAATGAATGTTATCAAAACGTAAACACAAATGAGTCTATAATTTATTATAAAACACATTTCGATAAGGTAGTTAATAGTTAAATAATTCTATTTTGATAGTTCTATTAATCAACAGCTGCATCGCGAAGATAGCGTAGTGATGTGATAAAATTATCGATAGTGCTATACCTCTATTTTAAACAACGTCTAGATGTGGTTACTTTGCAACAATGTATGCGTCCAATGATTAAGTGTCAGTGGAGATTATCTATGTTCAAGTAGTTATCTGGAACACGTCTGCCAATACTGTCTGCAATAATATTTATGCAACGTTACTTTTGTTGTCAGCTGCAAATATGTATTAAGAACGTGACATATTTATCAATTGTATAATCATTATCAAATGATTTCTTAAAAAATATTTTGTTTCAGAAACTATTCGGAAATGAACTTTGATGAAATTTGTAGTTACTTCTACATTATGTCGAATGTGTCAATAGGTTTTAATTTGTATTAAAAATATCAAAACTTTAATGCTTTTGAAATTTTACTATCGGTTGGCAATAAAGCATACATTTGAAAAGTACAAAATAAAATGGTTTAAGAAATAAAACAAACGAAAATATAGAAAAGGCGCTGTAATAAGGCATTAAAATACAAAAAATAAACAAGGTATAACAGACATATCAAATAAAAATAAAACATACAAAAGCTTACATCAATACACAAATAAATTATTAACAAAAAATCTAAAATTGTAAAATTTAATATCAAATAAGCAGAAAATAACACATCCGTAAATAAATAAAATATAATAATACAAATTATTAATAGTACTAGGGTTACATAATAGAAAGAAAAATAAATGAACTGTAATCTAAAAAGCACTTATAGTTCGTATCAGTTCCAAGGAACTGTAGCCGATGTTCCGAATAGTTGGTCTGATGCGTCGCATCACGCGCCTGGGTGTCGTACCAGATAGTGCATTTACAGTGTCAACTTTGCCTTAACGCAAACTTGTCGCGTGCGTTGCAAACGCACTCCTGGCACGAACCCAGGGGCGTATTGAAAACGTCGATATCGATAGTTCACTAGTCGCGGCACTAAACTGTCTATGCATCACGGATCGTCTTGGCCGTTATCACTTACTGTCCTCTATATTAATGGGTCACTATTATTTTATAAGCTAAAGCATAATTAGTGTTAGTGCGTCGATAAGTCAGATAGATGTTAGGAATGATCGTCACGAAACAGAAGATCCCTATTTAATTGGATTGCGCTGATTTCATTCGATTAATATTGCAGTAGCGTATCGATTGTCAGATTATTTAATTGATTACTCGTTATTAAGTATTCATAGTGAATAGGCTTGTTAACACATTACAATGGAGGTGTAATGTCGCAACATATTATGACTATGAAAATAATGTTAATCACGTATCCAAACTCCATTTCAAGCACGCGTTGTAATTTTTTTTTTAAATAATTTCATCTACTACTGATTTGAAAGTTTGTAATTTAAAGAATATAAAGAAATTGTGGAGAAAACGTGACATTAAAATATAAGGAAATATCATATGTAATTATAAATCCAAATATTTCGCGCATTACTTTTTATTACGCAGAATTAATTAGCAATACAATTTTATTAATATTTTACGGTTTAATTTCCACGAGCACGCTTTGAAAGTAACTCTTCAGTTTACATCGTTTTACTTAAATTCCATTACCTTTTCAATTTAATAGGAACTAGCTTTCCGCCCGCGGCTTCGCCCGCGTTTACAAAGAACAACCCGTTCCCGTAGGATTTCCGGGATAAAACCTATCCTATGTCCATTCTCGGGTATCAAAATATCTCTATATCAAATTTCATGCAAATTGGTTCAGTAGTTAAGGCCTGATTGAGTAACAGACAGACAGACAGAGTTACTTTCGCATATATAATATTAGTATGGATTTAATAGGTGAATGTGAATAAAATGTTAAAAAATTTAACGTGACAATGCCACCATTACAAATTTACAACATTATGACGATGCAAAATATAAAACCTAGCAACCATTGCACCCATTCGCCGGCAAATTATTATTAAATTAAAATTAATCATATCAATCGAAATGCATTATCTGTTTTGTTGCATGTTAAACAATGTAATGTAATGAAATTGAAACACTCCTAACATTCATCAATTAAAAGGCCCTCGCTAGTCGCTACAAAACACAATTAAACATAATTTTCTTGTGACGTACTACTAATGGAAATCATGCTAAAATGACACGTGTAAATAATAAATAAATACTATTTATCAATATCGAAGTATAGAGCAAATATGATAAGTATAGTCAAACAGTTAACAGAGGCGATAGCACGATGCATTTCTGCATTGAATGCACAGCTGTTCGTCGATTTTAACTTTCAATTCAATTGTTTAACGAAAATAGTCCATATGCACTCAGAGAATATTGCTTTAACATTTTACATTGAACGCTATAATGACTGGAATATACTCTATTTAATAATTGCAATTTAAAATGTGTCTAGCTGAACCTATACTTTAAACACAAAGCGTTCCATATCAATAGATTATAATACCATTCGATCGAGGAGCATCAATTGCCTATAATTACTATGCAATGTTAAGTCGAGTTTCGCGTAGCTCGGGTTAAAAACAAAGGTGAACTAAGTAGGTCAAACTCGCGCTCGCGGCCTTGCGCCAGCCGAGCTCCGACTGACATAGCCCTCCATCTAATGGATAGAATAATGGATTTTATTACTTTCAAGTAGATATTTGAACTGCAAATGGCTTTGCTGCACTAATGTTATGTTTTAGAGGCAGTTGTAATAACTGAACAAACATTTTCATTTGAATCGTAAAATATATGAATTTCCAATAGATGGCCCAAAAACAGTCTTCGTCGTATGGCGAATCATATAATTTTACGGTATTTTTTAATTTTATACATGAGTTCCAAACAAAGCTTTAAATCGATAAAATGAAATTGGTTTCATCAAACAATCCACGGCAAAACTTTTAACACGTATTCCTTACAACGCTTGTGAAACTTGATCAACTCAGAAGCATGATTGCACACAGCAATACAATGCATTAAAGTAGACGGACTCTGTGTCATTATCTCAATGAATAAAGGACTAATGCTGCAGTAATAGGCACTAGGTAGATCTAGCGTGGCCCGCCTACACTATGTAGCGATGCATACTAAAGAATGACGCAATGATGCATACGTCCTGTTGCGCATTCGTTACGAGTAATTATTATTATTTATATCATGTGCAGAACTTCATCTTTGACATTAATGTGATGGAGAATCCTAGCAATGTTGCGCAATGTAATTTAACTACTGGTGTCGCGGTCTCTTGGAATTGGTTTAAAATAGTAAGCGCATTAAAATAAATGAAGTCCCATAATGTTTATGTAAATGTCAATCAATTAGACTTCCATTGAATCGGCTCAAACATATTCGGTCGAGCCCAATAAGAAAGTGGGACAAATAATTGTTAGCTCTCGGCTAGATAAGCTGCATTGTGCAACGAGCATAGAACACGACGCACATGATAAATTATGTCGCTTGATTGCCATTGTACACACTATTAAAACGTCCTTGAATACATGGATAGAGGCTTAGTATGGTGTGAGTTTAGAACGCGTGGGACCTTTCAACAATGTTTAAAGACTATAGTCATTTTACATGACGCTTGTAAACCGATCGACTGACAGCTACACTTTTAGACGTTTATTTTTATAGCAACCTACTGTGTACAATACAATAGTAGAACGGTTCGAATAAATTAGTGATTACAGTCAAATAATATTATCGAAAGTCGGATGTGAGTATCGATTGCGCACGAGTCACGATTTAGCGAGTGGCTCGAGGAAACCACCACGGTCTGAAGCACACTTTCCCTCTTGTTTCAACAGCACATCCTTAATAAAAACGGAATAATTAACTCGTTTCGAATATTAATAACGCAAATGAATTGTAATCACCTCTAAGTGGACAGACGTTTGTTAGGAAACTCTTGAAATATGAATGAGGCAGGTACTGAAAAGTTTAGTTACTTAAATTGTTAATATAGTTGTGAGTTTAAATGAATCTTTCAGTGCAGTCATAAAAAAGGGATGATTTATAGATGATAAACTTAGCATTAGTGAAGATATGTGAATAGTGGAAGACGTGTAGACAGTACACGTGACGGACAGTGATTTTTGCACGTGTCGTTAAGCACAGTGATAGGGGTTGCGACTAAGTCGCGGCACGGTCTCGCGGCGAGGTCGTCTAATTATCTAGTTTAAAATAATCCCACTGTAGGCGTAGGACTTGCGCAACACAGTTCAAACGTTCTAGAAGCGACACTAACACGACACTGGGGCACTTCACTGGAGTCCGCGCGTGCAGAGGCGGCGCGCGCGGCTGCCTCACTGCGACTCGTTCCACTTTTCCTTCCGGCGTGCGAGCCGCGAGTTGGCACCGGCACGCCTTGCATAACCGCGGTTTCGCAAAGCGGTCGGTGCAGCGAGCGAGCCGGCTTGAAATACGCTATTCAGACGGGCCGTTGTCGCAACCCAGCCGCGACGGCCGAGCGGGCCATTCGACGATCTCGCCGAGAGCCCACCTGTCACCGCGCAGTTTCTCTGCCTCATTTCACGCATCTCACTTTCCCCGTATCTCGCTTTCATCCTTAACACATTCACGTAATCTCATTTATAGTGAACGGTTACGCTTTGCTGTCTTTAGCTCGATTCAGAATTCGGCGAGAGGCAACAAACGTTAATAGATAACATTCGACACACGTTAGATGCATCAGTAACTGGGTCACCGTACACTCTGCTCTATACATCGGTATTTAATCATACAAATTTCAATGTAAAATAAAATATATTAACTATATTTTATAGGTTAAATACTGTGCGTAAGGTATGGTATATATATGTTTGTTACAATAATGTCGCCCGCGGGCCTCAAACGCCACAAATAGATGCTCCATTTCGACGGCCAACCCACGACGGTACGCGAAAACATTGCAAAAACAATTCCATTCTATATCCAGAAAATAACCTCAAAAGACGAGAGTAAACAAAACAGTATAAAATGCATTAATTCCCAGCTGTCAAACAAAACTGTTTACATTGCATGCAAAATTGCATATCGCGATAAAGATCTTGTTTTTATTTATAATTTTTTCAGTTTGGAACTAGATGGTAGAGCCCGATGACCTCGCTGCTGTCACCGCTCGTTGGCCGGTGAACCAATAAAATATTACAGTGTTAGGCGGGTTTACACGGCGGCGGTGTGAGCCCAAGGTCGCCTGACTCACGCCTCTCAGCTTCGGAGCAGATCATTTGGTTTGCGCGTGTGCTGCTCTGCTGCACTGCACTTTACCTCCACAGTCTTATGCATTGCTTTAACAAAACATACCGGACGTTATTGCATTTATGTACTTCTAATATTAAACTGAATAACACAGTTCTTATGAATTTTAACATCGTATTAACGATTGTAATCTTTACTCTACCTACTGATTCTGGAAAATCTAAAAATCTTATGTATCTTTAAAATATGTTCCACATGTCTCATCATTTCGTTGAACATCAACGTTTTGCGTGATTAGCATTTTTCGATGTGTATTTCAAAATAATACAAAGTAAAGTTTTTGATTTTTATTACTCTACTATTGTACAAAATACATTTCATATTCTAGTTACTGTCGGCCGTAATCAATTATGTACTATGGTATCAAATAACTTGGGTTAGAAACAATAAAGTACATGTCAGCTCAACATGTGTTAATAATAGATGTATTATGTGTAAATTGTAAATTGATATTGTTTTGTAAAGTTAAATTTTTTCAACACAAGAAGGACCATTTCATAGTTAATATTGTTGATCCATTCAAGATGAAATAAATTATAAAACTAAAAAATTTAAAACTAATCAAGCATAAATCGAACTCTATATTACTGATGAACACGATGAATGTGTTTAAAACGATAACCCATATTATTATGTTTAATATTAAGAAGTCTATGTTCAGTAAATGTAAACAGTAACAAAGAGCCATAAATCGATGATAATATTGTATAGAGCGGATATTCAATACTCATCGATGAATAGAGAAAAATATAGAACGAGATAGATAGCCTAGCATCAACCAATAGTGAGGAATGTTCGTTATTGAATGCCTATTGATGAAGTCGATTGGCAATATGGGTGATTCCTGCGCTTGCGTTCCAGATGAGGGGCGGGGGGAGCTGGCAGAGCGCCCAAGGACGCAGCTAGGTAACCTAGGACATGCGGTCAGGGTCAGGTCGGAGCCTGGTAACAGAATCTAGGGAATACGTTTTTATTGTGCATTGCGGTATATATTACTTGATTGCGGTAGTGGCCTTTTGCTCTGGCCTACAAACCAATCTATTATATATAAAACTTCTAATTCTATATTTTACCGAGTAGGCATCTATGATTGATTTAAACAATACTGGGTTGTAATATTGCATAAATCATATACAATTATGAGAATGTATAAATCAAATACACGAAGAAAATGAGAATGAGTGATATTCTGGCATTTATTACAGTGGCAATGTCGTAAATTCTCTTGGAACATTCTATCGCTAATATGCCTTAGGTTATTCAAGAAACCTTATACAAAATAACAACATGAAATCGTGTTTGGCTTCTATGGGAAAAGAAAGGAACGGCCTCAATGCCGTTCAAAGGTACTTGTGAAGGCTTGTCACCATTCATTGCATTCCACAGGTGGGTTGCCAAAGACGTTAGTCGCTCGAGTCGCGACGGTGTATACTGTACACATCCACAGACCAATTACAGAGGGAAGTTTCGACGAATTAATTGCATCGCAAACTTTCCACGGATTTGTGGAATTACAAAAAATGGTAGCGTCGCGTGTACCGTCGAGGCGTATCACGAATTACAATTGTCGGGGCGATCACCGTAGTTACGACATTTAGAAAGTCGAACCACGGTCAATGGTCCCGCAGCGAAAGTTTTGTACGTGTGTGCTTTATATGCGTTTCGCAATCGAGATGTACACGTACGCCCGAATACGAGTTCTGGCTGAGATGAAAGTGATAATGTCGATCGTCCATCAGTGACGTCAGCACGCAAGCAAATGTCACTTCATGCGGCCAAATTTAACGTTAAGCCCAAGATTGCAATGAATTTAAAATTAATTTTGAATGACGCCTCGAATATTGAAGAAATACAATTCAATACAAAGCTTATGAAATAATTGCTAATCAATGCTGAGATAGGTGAGAAGATAGTATTTTTTCAATTAGTATAAATTGTAGTGGATTGTATTGGAGGATGTATAAAGAGTATCACGAAATTTAGATCATCACATATAATAAGTACAATAGAGAAGTAATACTCCTTAAAACGAAATGTACATGCATGCTTACAAAGAGCTCCAATAAAATACTTCAGTAGAAGTTTAAGGGCTTCATATCGAAGGTCATCTAAATCTGCAAGGAAGTTGCATGAATTCAATTGCATCGACCATTATCAGGACTTTAGTTAGTGATTATATAAGCAGTTAAAATTTGGTCCATGTTCCACGTGGATGCAATTGCAGACAATTACTAATGGATGTACAACTGAGGTTTTTCCTCATTGCTTAATTCACATCCATTTAAGGTGACTGTATTGTACAGGGACTTTACTTTCTGTGAACATTATATAACGATTAGAAGTCATCATAATTCATAATGCACATCAAGCGGTTTCATTCAACTGAAACGGTGCTGTGATCAAAATGGCGACTGCAACAATTGCCTAGGGACCAGAATTTGCAATCTAGATGTAACAAATCGATTAACAATTACAAGGCTACATATCGAGAGATGGAGGTCCTCTGTACCTGCGCATAACAGTCGTACATAATCTCCCCCTTCCCCCCAACGCCCACCCACGCCCCACGACCTTCAGAGCTGCATCCCTGGCCAATTGCCAGCTGCAACTCATCTCTTCACAACATTCTAAATTATATCAGCAAACTATTTCAACGCATCCCCCCTTGCGTAACGCGACAATTGCACATTACAGCGCATTCACTATACAAAGATTAGAACGAAAACCAGATGTATAATTGACGCTCATTAGATAATACATATTATCACATGACGTGTGGCCAGGGGTAGATGGGCCGATCGGTACATTTACGTTCAGATTTCATGAATTCGAAATCCCAAACGGCCGATTATTCTCACAAGCATCTATTGACATTATCATCATACAATACCTTACGCACAGTAAAATATCAAATTTGACACATCAAGTTTAGCAGTAACTTAGTGTAAAGTAACATGGACTGGTTCTTTGCAACGTCGTAGGCGCGGAATGTGAACGGTGAAAGTAGTCGCGTCCGCTACTGAGAAAAAGAGTTTTCCACGCGGTTTCACCTCGCGCAACAGGTGCGCGTAAATCTTAGGAGCACTGTTGATTTAATTGATATGAAAAAATATATATTTTTATAATTGAAGGATTAAAAACACGATATATGAAGCAGAGTGCACGGGGGCGGTAACTTGCATCGAGTGTGAAAAGCGCGCGCGCTATACGAGGCGCGGCGAACGACTGCGACGATGGAGGTGCACCGAAATAACTGCTCGATGCAGCCCGGCCGCTCGATGCAACCCCTCCCCCCTTCCAGGTCACGGCTGCAGGTCGCTATAGCGATGAGGAGAGTTCCGATTGAAGCCTCTATCGATCCAGCTGTTGCTTCGACGTTCCTGATGCCCTTGAACTTATCCCCCTGCTGAGTCCGCAGGCGCGGCTTATACAAAGGATGGATTGCTGTATGTGCAATATCGGATTTTTTGATGAATTTGTATTTTTTAAACATTTTAATATAATATTAAAATACTCAAAATTTGTATTATATAGGACTGGATAAACTTAACACAATGGCAAACTAAACAATTTCATTTGCGAGTAGTCTTTTGTCCGTAGAGGAAAATCCCGGGTTTTTTCCGTATTATACCTATAGATTAAGGTAATAACGAAAAGTATCTTACAAATTTAAAAAGAAAATCAATTTATACGTAATTTGTAAGAACTAAGAACGCTTAATTGAAAAAAAAAACGTTGCATTTTGAACATTACCAAGCGAAAATATTGCATACGCATTAAGGTCCAGTCGAACTAATGGTGCTTTTAAAAACAGATAATTGAATATGTCGTAACCGGCTTTGTCGCAGTGCCTACTGTATGCTGAAAGCTTTCCCGATTACATTAATTGCTTTAATTTTCAGTGGCCTTTTATAAGCTGACGGCTAAAAGCATTAAGTATCGCATTGGCGTGTTTGTGGCATTTTGTCGTATAAGAAAATAACTAGTGTTGGACACAAAACTAACAAGATTAGTAACAGAGAGAATTAATTTTGTTGATTTACAATTAAGCTCATATAATAAATGAATCGTTCTGCCCATTTATGTGTTTAAACTATCTATTTCGTTATAGATAGGTTAAAGGACAAACCTGAGCCACATGAGCTTTATAATAAGAGTAGTGAACATATACTTATTCTATATTTAAGGACTATCGTGTATTATCAAAGCCTTTATTATTTATCGATGATTCGTTTCGTGTCTCCTCTATCCCCGTCAGTAATAAGACCTCTTCGACACTGTATTTATGTTGTTCATAGATAATAAAATGATCAATGTCTATGATTTTTTGATTCAAACGGATATCACGATATCGTCACCTCGACCTGACCTTGTTGCAATTTATGCAACCAAGGGCTGTGCCAGCGACAGTTGGCATACAAGTGTTGGCTTTGCTCTGTGAGCCCCCAGCCAAAGTTATTTAGACTCGAAGGCGCCAAGACACAATATAATATTATGATATATTGCATGTTCATTTTTTTTATCCAATGATATTTTTTGGGACTCTGTGGTTGACAAAACCTGTTTTTTTTTTCGTTTAATATAGCAATAAGATTGAACTATTCGCCAGTGTTTATTCTATGTTCTACCTGAGTTTATACCGCAAGACATGGTAGGTCTAAACTCTAAACAGTCTTTTGTCTTTGATTAGAATCGTAAAGTTTGTATGTGAACAGGGAAGAGATGAGATAACAAGATGGAAAACGGTATTCCAAACCAACATCAC
>CAJQZN010030574.1:0-26197 GCA_907164685.1 Colias eurytheme | reverse complement strand
GACATAAAATTTAGATGGCGGATTTTTTACAAACACAACATGATATGGGTTATTTTAAATTTTAATAATTAAATCAATGATTTTAACGATTAGTATTTTGTATACCGAGAAGGTGTTTGGAATAAATTAACCTAAACTATTATTTTTTTATCTTATCTCATCTTCATCATATTGGGCTTAAAAAATAACAGTATCTGTATAGAGTTATTTCTAATCGACGATGTAATTAAAAAAGACTCAAAAGAATAAGCACCCACACACACACACTAATACAGCAATTTATTGATATTATACTAATTTCCAGTCTATTCCTTTTTTCAAAACACAAAAGCGATCGAGCTTAATATCGACAAGGGATTCCAGTTCTAAGATACTTAGCGAGCTCACAAGTATGGTTGCCAATTGCTTTGATTTTATCGAAGATTGTTTTTTAATTTTCTTTATTACAGCTATCCTTGCTCGCTCTGTTTTAAAATTAAATGGTAACTGATACAACGCTATTATAGTGCCATTTTATATAAAACTTCGACGAGATTACAATGTATTTAATTAATTGTGAATAGAAAAAATACTAGTCCGTACTAACACCTACAATCCACCTACAATATGTATTAATCTTAATAATTATTTACAATATATATATATGTATGTATTAGAAATGTTAAAACAGGTAGGTAATAAAAATCGATGTTGCAACTGATTATAGTTAGTCATAAAACTTATTTTATCAATTAATTATTGTTTATGAAAATAAACAAGACGTTTTATTTTTTACATCCTTATACATCCCAAGCCCTATCTTGATTAAACAGCCTATTCATGCTTTACATAAATCACGGTAACACATTCACAAGCGAGTTCAATTTAATACCCGTCTTAGCTATAAATTTAGCGCTAACTTAATATGTGTCTATCTAAAATTAATTCACTAAAGACATTCATAGAATATGTTTATACATGGTTCATACTCAGCATTATAATTCGGAACCACTCTCCAGGGATGCATTCCTTATCAGTCCGGATAATATGTCAATTCTGTATGATTCCTTACTTAACGTCGTTTTGTCCTCGTAAATTTTGAATACCTAATGAAGCCTTATTATTCGTCATATATGGTTGAAATTTATTTAGTATCCTACAAATATGTTTATATCTCCTGTAATGTTATTGTAACACATTGTAAAAGTATAATATTTTTATTATTTACACGCCCAGTTCTTACACACAGGTAGGCAAAACAAAGAAAAAAGCCATACAACAGAAACCATAACAACAACATTTGGACAAAATTGGTCATAAATTATTTATCTATTTTTACTATTTTATATATAACTAGCTTTCCGCCCGCGGCTTCGCCCGCTTTGTCTAAAACATAATAAATTATATACTAAAACCTCTTCCTCTTGAATCACTCTGTCTATTTAAAAAAAACATCAAAATCCGTTGCGTAGTTTTAAAGATTTAAGCATACATAGGGACATAGGGACAGAGAGAGCGACTTTGTTTTATACTATGTAGGGAAAACAAGGTTTGGTCGATGGCCGCCCTAAAAATAAAAACGCCACTTCCCACACTAAATCTGGCATTGATCTTTTCGTTACCATTATCACAACGGAACTTTCCACAGAACACAATATTTTGCAACGTTCAACACCTCTAATGAGAGATAATTCCAAACAATTGGGAGATTTATTCACTTCGCTAGAAAAGGTTAGTTGGGTAGACGTTCAAACACCTTTTACCGATACCTACGACAATATATCACTGTGAAAGTCCCTGCGGATATAGCTTTGGATCACGTATACTCGTATTCGAATTGTTTTTCGACAAACCCCACCGTTCACCTGAATTTTTATACAGCTTTTATAAGACTTTTATTTCAACATAGTATAAGCATTTATTACTGAACTGTGTTAATTTTAAATTATTTAATGTTTTTTGAAATCTTTTTTTGAACCGCTTTTAAAATAAATTTCAAATTAATGTTGTTTTAAGACTCTTCCATAATTGTCGTAGCAACAAATCTTCGTAGATACTTCGTAGCGTGTAGCGGCGTAGCGCTTGCAAAATAATGAATTAAACAAAACAACATTTCTTTATGTAGGTAAATGAAGATTTCAAGTAAAGGTTTTGGGCCCTGAAAGAAAAACAGGCTGTTTCCGTATATCGATTTTCTGCTTTATAAACATAATCCATTATTAAGATTAAAATTATTCTTTTAAAATTATTCTAACTGTATAATTATTCTAACTGCTTGAATAATAATTATGTTTATATTTAGTTGAATGTTTTAGGCATAGTATGTTTTATCATATAATTATTATAAACGCTTTAATTAAATTAATGAAATAAATCATATTTGTGAATTATTAATAAGTTGATAAAACTATCGTCGACGTGTCGAGTGTTATTATTTACCCTTTACATTACATAGTATATAGTATACATATAAATGTAAAGAAACAAGAGTAAAATTATAAGTAAAGTTTTTAGTTTTAGTTTATTTAGTAATTGAATTTATAACTCGTAATGAAAATCGTTAAATATAATTTTTAATTCGAATCTTTTCTCTTTATAATATTAGTGTAAGGTATAAGAGTTATAATAATATTAGGATAAGGTATTTCCTAGTTATTATCCAGAAGTAAAAGTTAAAATATGATATCCATATCACGCATTAATATAAATAAACATAAACTTTTCACACTTAATGAAAACTTATGATTTTGTAGTACTAAATATATTTTAATCAACATTATGTTTATTCAATTAATCACAACTAACACTTGAAATAAAAAATGTATAGTTCAATTTAAAGGGAACTTCAAGACATTTGCTTGTCAACACCTCGAAGAACTGGGAAAAGCCATTTTAAAGTTAAATTAGTTTAAAGTTTGTGCGATTCGAATGCTCGCTGCCTTTCTATATAAGAAGGAGACGTCACATTTCTCAGTTAAAAAATGAGACTTATACTTGGATTAAGTTTAAACTTATTCACTTCTAGAACCCTCCATAACAAGCAGTGTAACTCCATTATATTACGGATAGGTTAGGATGACGGACAGAAACGAGACGAATAAGAAAAAAATTAGGTACATCAAAAGGGTCCTGTGCCGGAATGTTTCATATGGTTTATGGTTAAACATAAAATATATCCAATATTTTCGTACAGGAAATTAAGTTCACGCACAAAATATTTACCGCAATTCAGTTTATTTACTAAATGCAAATTCAACCATTACGTAAACAAATACTTAACGACAGCGTTATTCAGTGTTATTGTTGTATAAATATGGGACTCCACACAAAATAAACGTTATTACATTTCAACAAACACCATGTGTTAATTGATTTCTTTGCTTTATTATTAATTAGTGGTTTAGATTTCGTTATTGTATTGTAGAAAATTTAAATTAATGCAAAGATTTTACAACACAGTAAGACATCTTATTTTATTACATAAATGATATTTCTGTTAATATTATTTTTGATTTGATGGCGTTTATTTACCGATTATTCTACACCCTTAACAATTACTCGCTAACGTCCCTTCTTCTTTTATTGCTCTCTCGGAAGCCCTCAGCCGACGCCTAAAGAGCTCAGCGCCAAATTATAACTACATTAAGATACGAAAATCCTCAATGATATGGCTTTTAAATTTAATTAATTAGCGATATTTTATGATACCATTAATAAAAGGAAATAAGTATTTAAAATAAGTAAATGAATTGAATTATATTAAAAAAGCGAAACCCTTTAAGCCACATCAAGCAGCAAGATAACCACCGAAGTTTATTTTTATACATCATTTTATATTCCGTGTGTTCTGTAAATAAATATTTGACATAAATAGAACGCTAAAATACAAACAGAATCACATAAAATGAATCCACCTGAGTCAACACTGAACAAATAATTCTTTAGAAGGTTTGCAGTGTTGCGGTTAACGTGAACATGAACGTAAAGTTTTTAAAAAGAGCACACCGCAGGCACTTTTGGTTTTCCTATTTCACAAGTTTTCACTAAGCAGCATTTAATCTCTCAAGATTGCAGAAACTTGTGCTATAATTGAAACGTGAAACGCAATGGCTTTATTAAATGTTTTATAGAATATAGGCAGACTTTTTAAACGAATAACTAGAATCATGTTTTTTTTATTTGAATAACCAGTCACAATGAAAAGAAATAAAACCTAAAAATATTTTCATATCGCAATGACTACGAAAAATATGCCATCCTATGCAGGTTAAAGTGCAGCTTTCTTTACTGCTCTATTTCGATAAAACCTTAGAGACTTTTATTTTTTTCTTTAATCTAGAATACTTACTTGTATGTTTCAATTACATGACGGCTTCTTATTCGCATTACTTCACAAATTAAAAACAACATTCAGTTAACAAAATAACTTTCCATAAATAGAAAAGCCATTACCTACTCCATGCATTAGGAAGCTTAACTAAGAACAAACATTAATTTTGAACCTATCGTTGAAACTGATGGTGCCAATAAGGATTTCTCACTGACCAGGCAATCATTCTCATTTAACTTAAATCTAGTTTAGGCATGTTGACAAGTGGTGTGTTGGAATGGACCGGAGATTGAGCTAAGATCTCGATGAACGACCTAGAAACTTCGACTGAGAATAATGACCATCCATTGCAAACCTTAGCGACGGTATTACTTTAGAACGTTATCAGAAAGTCGATTTTAAAAATAAGAAATATCTTATATTAATCCCATTCCTTTTGCAATCCATAGTTAGAGGAAGATAACAATTAAAAACAATAAAAACGCGAAAAATTTTAGTTGTAGCTATTTTTTCTTACTATTCTGACTATATTTTTCAAAAACTCTATTTTTTGTGAGATTTTCCTTTTAATATAAGCGATTTTATAAAAACGAAAATTGTAAAGTTTTTATAATATCGAAAATGCTACTTAATTACTACCTTTTGGACAAATCTGTAAAATAATGAAAATTTATTAAATATTTTATAGTCCTCTTAAAAAAAAGCCGAATGAATTGCTGTGCTTGTAATAAATGGGTTTAAGGGTTTAGGGTTTTCAACTTTATCACGAAAATATAATAAATGATTTTATCGAAATCTCTGAGAACTTAGTTAAATATCAACTAGTTAAATTTTTATACATCTGTAAATAAATGAAAATTAAAATATATTTTTTTATAAAAACACGTACATTTAATATTGTCAGGAAAGGAAATTTTCGTGGGAAAATTAATATCACATTACCTCGTTTTTCACAACAAAAACATGGCATTAAAAAGTTATTCTTAACTTTATAAAATATTTCATCGTCAAGAATTCTAAGCGTTTTAGTATGAAGCAAATATTAAAGTTGAGATACCAAAATGTTAAAAGCACTTTGTTACATTCTTCAAAACACGTTAAAAATTCCAACAGGCTGTTACGCATTTTTGTTTTACGAGCTTACCTTACGGCCATTAGCCCCTAAGTAGGGATTAAAGGTCATTCAATAACTTCATCTTACTGTAAGTATAGTTAATAGTTGGAAGAAAAGTATATTATTTTCTTTTCATCAAAATTGGGATATCTTAAAATTTCAATGTTCGGCAAAAGTATTTTTTTCATGGAAGTAACTTTTTTATTTACTTACAGTTATTTACTTACTTTAATCCGTCAGTCCTCGGATCACAGACACAATAGAAAATCTATTGTGTCTCGGCCCGATCGGGCCGCTCGGTGGTCAATGGGTTAAATGGGTCTAACTGGAACTTTGTTATGATCTATCGATTGGAATTAACCATCACCAAAGTAGTGTTACCTAAAATATTTTATTCTATTTGAATATAATAACTCTTTTTGAAGTGAAACTTCTATATCGGGGTTGGAAAAAAATTTAGTGTAACATTTTTTCGTTACGCGTGACATTTTTCCGTTACGCGCCATCTTTTTCTTATCCCTACCACGCGTGATTCGACGTATTTCTGTAAAGTTGCATATAGTAAATTATTCTTTGAAAACTAAGGTCATAAAGAAGTTTCACTTCTTACGTGTGTACACTAGTACACGCACACATTTTATTTTTAATGAATTACAATAGGTGTAAGCATTTAAAATCACAATAGAAAAATTTGTAAATAAAAACATACAAAGTAATGAATTATCAAATAACTTGGATATGACGTTGACGTGGAAGGGCTTATAACATGCAAATAAAAAGCATACGGAAGCTGAACCTGTTTTAAATAACCTAAATGAGCGCAATATTTATCATCTCAACATTTACTATCTTTGAGAAGGGTTGTTCTTTTGCATTTCTTCTGCCTTGAGTATTTAGAAGAATATTCCGAATATACTTAGTTCACAACACATACCTATCCGTGTTGAACTAATGGTTGAACTACTATGGCTATACAATGTTACATAAATGAATAGTAAATACCTGTACTTACTTAATAAAGACGATTTCATGTTTCATTTTAAAACAACTGAGTATCCGAATGTGCACATACAAGTGTGATTTAGCGAGGGAGCTATCTATTCTCTCGCCATAAAACCCACGAGACTCATTGCAAACAAACGCGAACTTTATCAGAATGCCCGTGTTGTAGTCAAGAATGCCCTAATCGGCCATTTGGTAGCGTTAAGCCCCTATTTATTATCGTAACTAGAAGAGCACTATCGCTTTCAGAGTCAGATATTCGTGTTTCTTACAAACCATTTGTATTCTTCCTATTAATTCAACAGTTTATCAATTTTGCTAATATATTCGATGCGATATTTATTAGAACTGAAAATACAATTACATCTTAGGTCACTGCAAGATCACTTTTTGCGTTTGTAACTATAGCTATCCGATCGGTGGATCATCTGCAATCATGCATTCTAAATCTGAAAAGGTAAAAAAGGTCGAGTAATAACTGGCATGCGACTCCTCCACTCATCGAATGGAACACAGTAGCAATCACATGCTAGTATTTAAAGCAAGTGGTGTGGTATCTTTCCCGGTGCAAGCGGACTCAATTCGAGCCGAAGCATGCTCGACTCAAATATTAAATACCAAACTAATACACTTACCAAATTAATACACGGGAATATTTTTGCGTTTGATTTTACTTTCAAAATATATTTAAATTATGATTGTGACCGCTCTTATACCTATTGGCAAAAGAATAAGAAATATTAACGTAAATGTTTTGTTTCGTAACGTTGAAATCCAAATGAAAAGGTAACCTACACAAACTAGGTAGATAACTAGTAATTCTGTCTAATTAACTTAGTCGAAAAAATGACTGCACTATTACAAGGTTTACCCCATTGTAAGGCTGTAGGTGTATGTAAAGCAAAAAATACTGGCTTGTTTCTAATTCAGTAATTGTGATTGCCTATGACAATATTCCGTTACAATATCCACAAGGCATATTGAATATCATTGTTTCCAATACAAATAAAAATATTATCGTTGAATCTTGAATATTGATATTACATTACGATGTCGATTACTAAAGAAAAGAAAAACCATAGAGTGATCTGTAAAATAAATAATAAAGATGTTTAAATGTATTACCGTACCTACAATCATAAACTGTCTGATTTTTGTAAAGGATCTTTTATTTAGAAACTAACGATAAGTTACTAAATTTTTGCATAGAATATAGGTAACAAAGATATGGGCTTGCTTTTGATATGACTACAAATAACAATAAGTACCTATCTATATTAAAAATATAAGATATGCACGTATTAAAAACATTGCTGTGCATACATCTAGTCCAATTGCATGTTACCTATAGACCTGATTCCACGCCTTACACAGAAAGTCGAAAGTACTATAATGATGTAAGTATAGGAATATAAAACACCTACTCTATTTAGGTACGGTTATATAAATATACAACACAATAAAAATCCATACCACATTGAGAGATCACACACTGCACCCGCTATATCACCAAAAAGTTATTTCATCCAGGAAATTATGAATCATAAAAAAGCTCTATAGCACTTTAGTGCTTATTGAGAATATCATATAATGATTTGGATGTTACCTATTTTTATTTCTCTCAGAATATTTGAATCTCGAGCACGTTTAACTACATTATTGTTTTCCCTAAATTTGTTTCAGATACAATGATCAAATTTAAGAGAAAGATATCTTTATTTAAGAGAAAGCGCGGCAATTACAGAAGAAAGGAGGTGTTTAATTACATAAAGAATGGATTACGAAACGCTACGACTCACGGCCTATCTTACTTAGTTAATGGTCGCATTTATCTGTTTGAGAGGTTAATTTTGAACGGCAAAGCTTTTTAAAGATACTGATTTTATAAATATAATTTTGTAGTTTATTAGAAAATCTTGACTTGATTACAATATTTTTATTGCTTTTTTATTGCTTCATAATTCGTAAATACACCTACGTTATAATTACCTATTGTTATTACGTTAATTAAATTATTTTACATTATTTTACAGAATTTTTTGGCTGTTCAGTTTTATTGTGTCGATAGCGCTAATATTTTTACTTCTTATAGCTCAGTATCAAAGATTTATCGTAAGTACTTCTAACTAAAGATTTATAGGAAAGATGACTTAAATTATTCCTATATTATTTACTACTATTTACATTGTGTTTGTTTAGGAAGCTCCTACAGTAGTGAGTGTTGACATGGACTACTTTGATTGGAATATTTCTTTCCCGGCCATCACTTTATGTCCACTATACAAAGTAACATTCCTACATATAAAGATGTTATCAGGTGATATAATGAAGTAATTTATTTTATACTTCAATTTATACGATCCTCCGAATATGAACTTTAATTATTTTTAACTAAACAACATTAGACACTGAGTAGAGTAAGAAATGAAAGCGAGTCAATGAACATAATACTATAAATATTTCCGTTTAATCTATGTATTTTGTCTAATAGAATTAACAGTTACAAATTTCATCTTTAGAAAAAACAATAGCCCTTCAGATCTGGCTTCGGAAGGATATTTATGGGCCATAATACACACTAATATACAAAGCTTAGAATATGTCAAAATGGACGTGGCTGATGAAGTCGTTACGGTAATTTATATAACCGTATCTTAAGATAAAATATTATAGTATCTTCACCGTGTGACGCGCTTAAGTCAGATATCAAATAAATGTGCGATACGATATTTGTTTGTGTAAAGTGTACCTATATGTATTTAAATAAATTGTAAATTTATGATTTTTGAAGGTTTATAAACCTGAGGAATACGCAGAGTTATCAGCAGCTGTCTTTAGGAGTTTTGAATTTAATACAATAGAGGCAATGTTAACAAAAATAAATCACCCAGTAACAATAACGTCGGCAATGACAGAAATGGGAATGTGTCATGTTCTTAATTCAAATATTGCCGTTTACGATCAACCAAGGTAAGACAAACCCGACAAACCAATATGATTTATTATATGTATTTATCTTGTATTAATTCTTACCAATTCTTAACTACATAGTACCCAGTGCCGGCGTTAGGGGGGGCGAGAGGGGGCGATGGCGCAGGGCGACAAATTCTGGGGGGCGCCAAGGTCTGAAGTAGGAGTCTCTTGCCTCTCCTAGTGTAGTCCTCTCCTCTCAATAAGTAAAAATTCATGCGGGTTCTCTGATATTTTTTCTTTTCAGTGTATGGAAATCCGGCTCTCCGAAATACGTCAAAAACAACATTGAACTTTCCATTTACGACCGGGATTTTTTCCTAGAGATTACTAATTATGCTAAAGTTTATAAAGTAAGTAAGAAATATTAGGTAATATTTGGGTACAACAGGTGAGGCAAATTCCCGATCATGTGACTACCTACATCCCGGAATTCAATTCACTTTGTATAGAAGTGTCATACAGAATTAATTACAATTATTTTTGTGAATTGTGAGGTATTGTTTTAAAGAAATTATCATATCATACCCTCGCGCAATAATATTAATGTTCGTATCGTAGATAATTTTTTGTACCGTTAAACTTAAAAAAGTGTACCTTCTGAGCTTCTGAGTTTATTAAAATCCAGTTATAATATGCAATGTATTTCTAACCGCATTTTAAAAAGGGGGTTCCCGTTCATATTTTCTAGGTTTATATTCACGGCCCCGATGAAGTTATCACGGGCACAACATCATCTTTCACTTTCGATGTGGAAGGTTTTATGTCTTTCGGTCTCTCTGTCTGGACTACCAGAATATCGGATGAACTACGAGATATGCCATTACGGATAAGAAAATGCAGGTTATGATAATGCTTATTAAAAATCGCCTAGACGACGACCTATAAATAATTCCTAGTTTCTAAAATTTTTTATACCTTCTCCTTTATTATGGGGTTGTACTAAATATGAGATATCTTAATTGATATCGTGCCGGATAAGAGTTATAAAGATCAAAAGGCCGCGAAAATCAGTTTTTCGCAAATATTTTGCGACTTATTTCTCGGAGGTCAATAGAGGTCATCAAAAAAATTGTTTGCCATAAAAATGTCTATGGAAAATGTTTGTAATTCTGATGTTGTAGTGGGAAATAAATATAAATACCTATAATAAAATGGAATAAAAATGATACATTTCCTAGGATATGTTACATGTATATATAATAATTTGTAAAACAATATTTTTTATACATTTTACAAATCTCGTCTAGAAATAACGCATTTCCGGTGAAACATAATACACAAAAAATGTCTAGCCGTTTTTCTTTATAAATAACTTAGGTATGTAGTAGTAAGTAGAGTAATTATGTGTGTTGTTGTACATGTACATGTAGTATGAAATTGTCACCAGAGGCTAGTTTTGTGGTTGAAATGTAATATTGGTTTTAGATTTATCGATGAACCAATTAGCGAAAGATACCCAATATATTCGTATAGTCATTGTCTCTTAGAATGCAGAATTATGCTAGTCAATAGATTGTGCGGTTGCGTTCCACATTTTTACAAAACTTTACGTGAGTATTAATCTTCCTGTCATCTTTTGACCACCAGTTGCTTCTTCTGCTATTCTATAACCTGTTTTTATTTTTCTAGCTCATGAAAGAATTTGTCATATACGGGAACTAAAATGCGTGCTCCATTATCTTAAGGATATTGTAACATTAGCACCTGCCGAAGCTCCGTTAGAGCTACGTAACACTCAGGGTTTGCCAACTAGCTCACGAGACTGTGGTTGCCTAAGCACTTGTGAATTAGATCAGTATCACAAAGACAGAGAAGATTATATGTCTCAAGACTCATATGTATTAGAAATAAGAATCACTTCATTTCCAAAGGTCCGAGTCATCAGAGATATCATCTTTAATTTTTACGATATTTTCTGTAAGTATGAACATTACATACCTAGTACATACTCATTCCAATTTATATATCACAATTAGTTAGGCCAATTATTATATTTATATTTATTAAATATAATATTTATATTTATTAAATATAATATTTATATTTATTAAATATAATTCAAAACAGGCTACATACTGTCAGTGGCAATATTAGATTAATAACGTCTAGATCGGTAGCAAAAAACTTGATATGATATTGTATTGTGCTGAATATACAGTAGGTACAAAACTTTTCAAACCAACTGACAGTACGGTACTACGGTGTATGCGTTCGGGCTGACCCTTTGAATTGCCTCACTTTTCTTGAGCTTAGTCGGTTTCTAAGAGTTATTATTCAAATGGCGAAATAATACTGTTATTTTTCGATGTCAGATAACTTTTTTTTTCAGTAAAAACAGGTGGCGTCATAAACTTATGTCTCGGATGTTCAATAATATCATTGATAGAATGTCTTGTTATATTTCTCAAGATTTGTATTTATGTTTTAAAATAGATTTTTTGTGGTAATAAAAGAAATAAACTGTGGAATTATCGTTTATTATTTAGAAACAATATAAATAAATAGCTTATAAATAGTTAATATTCATCAGTCTTCTTCACGATCACTTGAGCTTGTGCAAACATCTGGAAAACAAAAGTAAAATTCTATAATAAATATCGGAAATTGTCCCTTATGACTTAAGCTTGACTTGAACAATAGTGGTTTTATCCTAGTGATGCAATTTGATTTAAAAAGGCCAAGTTATCGACTTTCGATACAAGTGCAAATTTTCAATAACAAAGGTAGTTTCTAAAAACCCGAGTGAGCTACAAATTTATCAATGGTATATTATTACACAAGAATAGTTAATACAAAATTACCTTTTCATGCCTGGCCCGTCATGCGCCTGCATGCAATGATTGTTTTTAAAATTGTTTGCTACGCTATCCCAATAGTTTCATATCCTTTCCTGCATCTAATTAAAATAAAACAAGGCATTAAATGAAAATAAAGTTGTCAAAATAATTTAAGAATTGATAGGCGTACACAAGGGCGTAGGTACACGAAATAATAGATACACGATCAATATATTCACATGTGCATCTTAGGAATAGAGCAGATTAAAAATAACAATTTGTGAAAACTTCATAAGAATCGCGTTTGCTATCAAATGAAGAACATTTTAACTCAAAGGTGCAGCTCAAAGCTTCGAAATTAATGTCCGACCCCACTTTACACATAAAGATCTGTTGAACCTAAACAATTATGAGCAACAAACCACATCGTAGAAACCTTTTTTACAAAAAGCTTCAACAGTTATTGAAGAGAATCTTACAATCGATGTTGCCAGCTTTCATAACCTATAAGAAGTAAAGTCCGAACATGCAAACCCATCCAATGAAACATAAAATGGAAGGTTTTGACTGAAGACACTTACCGATCTAAATAAGGTCAAGATCACCACATTTTGAAGGCGGGATGTCCTATAATGATTTTCTTTCTTCAGACACCAAAATCCGGAAGCAAAACTGCGACTCATATTGGCTAATTTAGAAGTCGACGGTTTCTTAACTCGTAGGTACCCGCTAAACACTTTGTAGACAGATTTTTTCATCAGGCAATAAAGAAAGCGGCAATCATCACAGATATCTATTGCATTGTATACTCACTTCGATTTTCTATAATCTATGATAAACTAATAATGCATGAACGGAAAAAATAAAATTTTAAATATTCGCACAGAAATCTTGTATACCCAATAGATCCAGGCGACATTATACAAAGAGACGTGGCGTATTGTACAAAGTAGTTTAGTAGGATAATATTTTAGAGGCAGAAATAAAGGTAGACCACTACTTCCATCTTTGTACAAATTTGGTTATATTTAATTCAACCTTAACTTCCCGAAATCGTCCACAAATGTTTCTTGGCGTATATTCAAATGTATACGCGGCAACATCCAATAACTTCAACGCAACGTACTTCTTCGATGTTAGCAACATTCATACATGTATTGGATGTCATAACTATTATGTATGCAAGAATCATCCATCGTTTAAAAACGAGAGTCAGTACTTTTCTAAAAGTATATGCAGCACGCAATTTTAATCAAAATAAGTCCAAGTTTAAGATGCAAATGAAATGACACCATAAGGAATATGTATTAAAAATATCCCATAATGAGCAATTTGGCCAATTTCCCTAAAACCCTTGCTAAAATCAAAAATCTTATCACCTTGCCGGTGCCTAAATTCATGTACAATTTTAGTAAAAATAATGTTCCAATCTCGCTGAAAACACACCTTTGAAGCATAAAATAATTCAACAAATTTTACGACGTATCCATTTATTGACTACAAATCGAGCAAATTTAATTTGACATGAAATCTATTTAAACAATATTAGTATGATGGGAGCGTGTAAGAATATTTTGAAATTGAATAGAATATAGCGCAATAACATTCTAGGAGATCAACCCGCATACAATATTATACCGACAATACCTCACACGCTGACATCGACGGAAAGCTATCCTTGACACAATACAATTACTTATTTTGGACCAAGTTTCCAACAGTTTAATAAAGTTGCGATATAATGTAAGACATGGAAATGCATAAAACGAGTGTGGATTCTTATACTAGACTAACCTACATACAATTCTTGTCAAGAAATAATGTCAATGAACAAAAAATCAAGTCAAAACTTCTGTTGCAGTAGTGATTAAGACGACGATGAATGTTTTCTGACCGACAGACCAACTTCGATACGACTCTCCTGCAAACACAAAAACATTTCATTTATTGGAAAATCCCTTCATAAAATCAAAGTTAGTGTAAACAATATTTACAGTTCAACCATCGTCCACTCAACACGACACCACATTAAATTACAATCAATATAAATCATACATAATACATAAATTATTTCTTTGCAACTTGGAGAAAGAATTCGAAATTATTCTTATAAGCTAATAATTCAAGACATTGCCGAAATAAATAGTCTATCCCACAATGACTGCTAGTTGAGACGTAGAAATACTGAGCCAATGAGGTTAACACCTAGGAAACATCTGGTGATAGAAATATAATGAGATATTTCTTTAATTCCGAAACACATATCCTAGTTCAAGAAAATGATAATATCCCAATTAATCACCATAAACACTGCTTGTATATAAAAAAAAATAAACTAAAAATGATAAATGTTATACGAAATGAAACAGAAGTGATAGAAACGCAGTTTACTAACCTCATTCAGGAATGGATTAAAAAAATCTGACGTCAATTGTCCTCCCATCTATTCGAGTCCTGTCAAACATTTCTGTACAGCTGTTAAGGAAATTGACATTCAGACATAGCAATAATGCAAAAAATATTAATACTTCGAATTGTCACAGTTAAATAAATTTTTAATATTTTATGTACGACTCAGTATGTGGGGCAACACAATTTTCATGTTTTTTTTGTCTTTATTAAAAGGATACTGACTGCTCGCTCCGCATCCCACTCTTTGTGGAAACGCACAATAGCAGTATCAGGTGCTGTCATTTCAGCGAATTTCACATCACCACATTCACTAAACTTCTCACGAATCAGTTGCCATGTCACTGTTTGGGGCAGCTGAAATAAATTATACATTATTGCTGTTGCAAAATAAAAAACATGTTAAAAAACATCTTGAAATATTATTATATATTGATAAATTAAAAAAAAATGAAATACGTGTGGCACTCGAGGACTGTCGCGGTTAAGCTATTGCATAGCATCGCATCGCTGTGCCGGTTGGAGTGGGAGGTGTTAGGTTTTTTCGTTACGAAATTTTTACATTCGGTTGCCGCGCTCAGTCTGAGATAAAAGCTATGCAATAGCTTAAAAGTTCGATCGAGGCGAGATTCGAATCAGCATCTTTTTGCTTTACCAAGACAACGCCTAGCCTCTCGTCGGCTGCCCGTGATCCCTCCTGGGCAATCGATTTTCTTCTATTTTTCGAATGAAGTTTCTTTTTTTGGCTAAACACAAAATATTATACTTACATTAGTTATGATAACCATATCTGATTGTTTCTCGCGGTTGGACTGTTGGACGGGAGGGTCCCTTCCATAGCCTTGTCCTGGTATTGACACATTAACCATTGGACGACTAGACCCTACAAATAATTTTCACGTTGTTATATTATAATAAACTTATTATGTATCTCTCCCATATATTGAAAATATACAAATGAATAATTTCCTAGTGAAAGTAAAAATTACCTGAATGTGGACCACTGCTAAGCCCTGGATTTTGTCCTAATACACTATTGGACATGCCCCCATTTCCCATCACATTAGGACCTAAATCATTAGTGTTCATGCCCATTGAATTAGTGTTTACATTTGCCTGTGCCTGTGTTAAAACTGAACTAACTAGGTCATTTGCTGTGATACCCTGTTGAAGTAACTGGTTCTGTAAAGCTCCAAGCCCTGTTAAACCAAGAGCCTAAAAACAAAGTCAAATGTGTTAATAGTGTAAACTGGATATAAAAATTTAGTATCAACATTGAAGTTCATCATTTGAATAAAATAATTACAGTCGTATTTTTAATTAGACGAAGTCAACTGACATTTACTGTGTTGTCAGTTTTTGATGTCCAAACTTATCCGTCCAATAAAGTACACGATAATATTAAAATGTCACATAAACTGTCAAATACGGGCAATTAGAATACGTTTTTAAAATGGTAGTTTTATACATTATTTGACGAATAAGTTTTATCCAAGCATTGAAAAATCGGCCCTAAAAATACGACTATACAGATATATTACAAAAATTAAGAATGAGATTATGTATAGATTAAACGGTTCTCACCTGTAGACTTAAACCACCACCCAATCCTGCATTTGCTCCCAAAGTGCTAGCAGTGAGACCAGTTCCCAGACCATTCAGAGCGACACTCGCGGCCGGCACTGCACCTAACACACCGGCTCCTATCGCTGTTCCTGCATTTGCTAGATTCATGTTATTGGCTGGATTTGGCTGAGGAAGATTTCTGGCAACATCTCTTAAAGGTTCACCATTGGGTCCCAACCCTAAACCTATACTTTTCAATCCTTCTGGTAACTTAACCTCTGTTTTGTCTGTACCCCGATCCATGCGAACTGTCATTCTACGTTCATACAACATTTGTTTGTCAAACATTGATATAGCCTAAAAATAGAACATTTTTTTTTTCAAATTACAGATATGAAAAAATGTATAAGTGCATGTTTACAAGACAAAAAATAAAATACCTGCACAGCTTCTACAGGATGATCGTACTCAATAACAGCAAAGCCTCTGCTATTACCATCTTTATCAATTGCTAAATCAATATTACGTACTTTTCCCGCCATTTTAAAAACCTCTTTAATCTTTACTCTATCAGCTTTGTAATCAAGCTAAAATCAGTACATAAATTATTAGGAGATGGTAATATCATATGTTATTAAATTCAATAACACTCAAAAGTAAACATACATTGGCAACAAACACTTTCTTGACTAGTGGCGGTTGAACATTGATTGATTCCAAAAACTGTAGACTTAGCCCATATGTATTGAAATTCTCTGGCTCCCGTGGCTTATTCATTGCCCATCTGTTGAAAACATTTAAATAGGTATTGAAAGTGTTCATAAGAAATTTATTAATATAATGATGTTAAAGAATAACAATAAGCTGGATGTAAAAAAGATATAAATTAAACATAATGACAACTCACCCATCCTTCTCATCTCTATTGTTTCTACCTCCGCCACCCCCTGTTGATCTTGAATTATTATTTCTGTTCCTTTCATTACCTGTCCAATTTGCAAACGAATTTCCTTTTTTACATATTTTAGAATAAGTTTTTATAAATATATTTTCTAATTAATAACTGTTGAAAGCACAGTTTTCACTTACCTGTTTCTTCTTTCAAAACAAGTTTGCGTCCATTTAAATCATAACGATGCATTACAAATAGTGCTTTCTTCATTGCTTCAGCATTAGTAAATTCAACAACTCCGCAGCCTCGGGGTTTACCATTTTCATCAGTAAAAAGCTCCACATAAGCAACATCTCCTACCTAAAACAATTATATAATAATATAAACATTATTTATTACCCAATTATAATGATACCATAATCAAATAATTCATTTCTTTCAATTTATGCTCATAAATTATGAAATATAGAATACCTAATAGATAAAGATTTTAAGATATTTTAGGGTCAATATAAGTATTATAATGTCATATGTTGTAGGTATATCAAATACAATTTTTTTTATTGTTTTAGATTTGACTAGAGGAAGATGAGTGACTCAAATTTTAAACTATAAAACCAATATAGAGGACAAAGATAACATCAAAAACTCTAAACGACTATTGTTTGGACATAAATGCCTTGGTTATCTTAATCTTAATCTTATCTTAATCTTAATACTATTATAAAGGCGAAAGTTTGTATGGATGTATGGATGTATGGATGCATGGATGTATGGATGTATGGATGTTTGTTACTCTTTCACGTAAAATCTACTGAACCGATTACAATGAAATTTAGCACACATATAGAGGGTAACTTGGATTAACACATAGGATAGGTTTTATCCCGGAAATCCCACGGGAACGGGAACTATGCGGGTTTTCCTTTGAAAACGCGGGCGAAGCCGCGGGCGGAAATCTAGTTATTTCATAATTATATATAAGGATAGTCTCTTCTGTTGAGGGTTTAAAAAAAACGCTTATTTGCTTGCTTGTTTACCTTTTCCTTGAATAGATCCTTCAGTTCAGTCCAGCGAAATTCATAAGGTATGTTAGAAACAAATAATCGTTTCCCATCGGAGCGTTCTCTGTCCCCGGAGCGGTCTCGAGTGGCATCAGAAAAACGAGAAGGTCTATCACCACGCCTGGACCGATCACGTTCTTTCTCTCTATTGTTATCCATCTGTATCTCTAAAATTAATTAAGTATCAAAACAATACTTGATTAACGACGCCGGTTCTGAACCTAGACAATAGTTAATATAGAACAATCAAAAAAATATTTGTTCCAGGTAGTTTTATAGCATTTTTTTAATTACCTGTAAAACTATAACTTCTACACAAATTGAAAAACGTAAACTTACTTTTTCGCTCGGTATTAAATAATGTGTGATTGGCGCAAAATTTCAATGTTGTTACTCGTTGGAAGATAAGTATTGTAGCTTTTCACAAAATGGCGACAGGCGCCAGGCGGTAACAGACGACACATATGACTTATGTCATTCTAATACAGACTATATTACGGATGTATCATGGATGTCTATTGCCTATTTTATTAAAATACAAATTATTCTATATATTTAAAATAACCAAATTTTAGTCTTCAATTGACTTGTTAATTTCTTTAAGTTACTGTAGTATAGTTAGTAGAAATTACATAAATAAATATTTTTATTATTTAATAAAAACAGGTTGACTTCTTTCAAGATGCTTCAGTTTTTTGTTTTATTGAGTTTTGTGGAACTGTAGTATTCGCACACGAAACAACGGCCCAATGCATGTTAATATTAAAATAAAAAATATAGATTTCGATGAAATTGTAGCTTTTGTACTCTTTGTACTAAGCTTTTGTAAAGCTTTTGTACGTCACAAGTTGCAACACTTGCATGTCGCAAACAGATCATTTTCTTAACGTTGGCAGCTCTGCTCACTATATAGATCCTATGTATATTTTATTATCTGTGGTGATTGTATTGCTTATATATATATTTTTCACCTACGATGGCCATGCAGGCGAGCTCTGCCAAATTATTATTTAAATTGAGGATTTAAATATTCTGAGCTATGGAACAAACAAAAGCTAATTCACCTAGACTTTTTGTGTGCACCGCTATAGAAAACAAGGATGAAATTGAAGAGGTACTTTTTCAAATTTGCAGTTACTAACAAAGATTTACTTAGTCAGCCATGTAAAAATTTATATTTTCCTATTGAATCCGTGGCGGCGCTGCGGTTTTGTGGCGCGAAATTCAATATATCAAATGTGCATTACTTTATGTGAATACATTAAATTTATGTTTTATTTATAAAATACTTATTTCTTTTATTTCAGAGATACGAAAGAGCCTACATCTTTTTTCAATCTCTTGTAGCTGATTGTAGTGAAAAGGAAGCTCACGATGCACTTAACAATGCTGTTTGCAAAAATCATGAAGATGTGTCGCTGGGAATGCTTATGTCAATTCTCACTGAGCCGCATAATGCCACAAAATGCTATAGAGATCTTACTCTAATAACAAGAGATGGTCTAACATGTGTTCTTAACAACTTGTCCAATTTGATCTTAGAGAGGTATTTAAAATTCCAAGATACAACACGGAATCAATTATTATGGCTTGTAAAAGAAATGATAAGAAATGTTGTAACAGGAGTGGATAGTGTTTGTTGGAATTTAATGCGTTATGCATCTGGTGGTGACATCACACCTAAAAATATTTTCTTAGTGGAATCTCTTTTGGATATTTATATTGACAACAAAATGTGGCTTGACAAATTTCCAGTACTAATATGTATGGTGGTATATACATATTTGAGATTAATCGAAGATCATAATATACCACAACTAATGGCTCTGCGACAGAAAGAAGTCAATTTTGTGATAGCACTCATAAGGGAGCATTTCAATGAAGTCTTAAGCTTGGGAAGAGATTTAGTCCGTTTACTCCAAAATGTTGCAAGAATTCCCGAATTTAATCAATTGTGGCAAGATATTCTTTTAAATCCTAAAACACTATCACCAACTTTTACCAATGTACTCCAGTTATTACAAACACGAACTTCTAGAAGATATTTACAGTCCAGACTCACTCCAGATATGGAAAGAAAACTAGTATTCTTGACATCGCAAGTACGATTTGGGCATCATAAAAAATATCAAGAATGGTTTCAACGACAATACCTTGCAACACCTGAATCTCAATCCTTACGTAGTGATATGATTCGTTTCATAGTAGGGGTTATACATCCTACAAATGAGTTACTGTGTTCAGACATAATTCCGCGATGGGCAGTCATTGGTTGGCTACTTACAACTTGCACTTCAAATGTTGCAGCTTCAAATGCAAAATTAGCCTTATTTTATGACTGGTTATTTTATGACCCTGAAAAAGATAATATCATGAATATTGAACCTGCTATACTCGTAATGCATCATTCTATGAGATCTCATCCAGCAGTTACTGCAACCCTTCTTGATTTTCTCTGTCGCATTATTCCTAATTTTTATCCATCATTTGCAGACAAAGTAAGACAAGGAATTTTCAATTCCCTTCAACAAATTATTGAAAAGAGGGTTCTTCCCAATTTACAACCCCTATTTGACTCTCCAAAATTAGATAGAGAACTACGCACAACTGTAAGAGAGACTTTTAAGGAGTTTTGTAGTAATGGTGAAGGAGTGTCTGGATTAAGAGAAGAAGGTATTGAAGATCTGCCTAGGGGTGGACCTGATGAACCAGTATTTTCTGATGATGAGGATGAAGCCAGTCCAAATATTGGAGAAGATACTGATGATGATGATTTACCTCTATCAGAGGTTCGGGCAAGAGAACGTCCTGAACTAGCAGCAGCTTTACCTCTAGTTTTACGGCCATTTGCTGAAACCCTCCTTGATGAAAGAACAGCAAGTGCAGGGACAGCATTGCTTAGCGCATGCTCTCCACCAATGCCTACTGCAGTAGCACTTGCTGATTTATTTGCTGCTGCCGTACAAGATATTCCACCCCCAAAAATAAGTATAAACCCTACTACATCAGAATTGGAAACTATTCTTAATAATCCAATATTCTCAATGTTTAACTATCTTAGTAGCGATAGTTCTGATTCGAAACGTAAGTTAATAATGGAAGCATTCAAAGAGATGTATGCACAAAGTTCTGTTCCGAGTTTAGGTTATTGTTTATTAGTTTATTTAAAAATTTGTTATGAGAAAGAACGCCGTGCTGAACGAGATCCCGCAAAAAAAAGAAATGTTAAATTTAAAACAGATATTTATAAAGATTATTGTAGTAATTTAGAATTAAAACTTGCCGAGAGTTTAGCTGATGATTTTGAAAAGTGCCAAGAATGTGATGCAAATGTTCTTGTATGGTTGATACCTGATGTATACAGAGAATTTAAAGATCAAGTTCAAAATCATATCAGATTATTGCATATTATAGTATCCACATTAGATGCTGGACAACTACAGCGTCTAGTGTGTCTAACATTACAGGGAAACTTAATGATGTTTAAATCTGACGATATAACAACAATGTTATCTACAAGTCTGGGCTGGGAGACCTTCGAACAATATTGCTTATGGCAACTTTTGACAGCACATGAAATATCAGTTGAAGATGTTTTACCAATTATACCTAAATTATCCTACAAGGACCATGCAGAAGCATCAACATCGGTATTGCTCATGTTAAAACAAGAAAGACCAACTGCAGATGTTGTGAGACAAATGTTCTGCAGATCTTTGGATGAGGACGACTCATTTGTTGTGTCTACTGTCATGTATTGGTGTCAGGATTATGAAGATAAAGTAGCTGATCTTTTGGCCGTTTTATTAAGTACACGATATCCAGGTACAAGTCCAAACAAAAGAAAACGTCCAGGAAAACATAACATTCCACCAAACGCGCCGCCTTCCGCTGAATTAGTAAGTATTTACTTAAGAAATTCTCATACTTAATCATGAATAATTTTTGGAAAATTAAATACAAACAAAATACAATAATTTTTTTTAACAGGTATTAGGTCACCTAGAACAAATAAGAGTATGTTGTGTGGAGCAGAATGATATGTCAATTTTTAACATGGAATGTATGCAGAAAGCTTTGCAGCACTCGCAATCAAATAGTAGTGATAGTTTGAAGGTAAATATATTATAATATGCATATTAATTATGTAACTTACAAATACTTATCTCACTAAAACAACTTCAACCTGTAATAAAAGTAAAGAAAAAATACATTAGAGAAATCTTCCCTGTGATATAAAAACAAAAGTAGGTGTAACACTGCCTTACGTGGAACTCTGAAATAGTAGAATCCACTGCATATTAATAAAAAGATTGTAATGTGTCGTTATTCCAGAGACAATACAGTGACCTGTTCTTTTTGGCTTGGCAAGATGAATTACCAATGTTGAGGAGAGCAAGAAAATTAGCTTCGAATTCAATGCCATTAAATCAAAATTTACATTCATCAAATGAGGATAGTGAGGTAATATTATATGCAATTACATACATAAGTAGTAACTGAGTTATAACAACACTACACAACTTATTTAGATTTTTACAAGCTTAGTATGGGATCAGATCGAGCCGTGTGTGAAATATGTCCTGAAATATTAATTTATTTTGAAGTGAAGCTGCTAATGTTGAGAGTAAAATTTCAATTCGCGTCATGGCAATGCCGTAACGTCATGGAACCATACGACGGTTTTGGTATATTTGAATCTTACCAAAGAAATTTCACTGCTGACACATGCTGTTTTTTTTTTGCCTTTCATTCTTTCTGTTTATACTTTGGATTTATCTCTAGAACGACCGAACCTTATAATCCAATTTAGATTAAATTGATTCAACTTGCAGAGATACTTTGTGTTAATATTAAATTTCATAATTCCAACAGTCAAAAAATTTTCACTTATTTCGCTATTACTATTTTTGAAGTGAAACTTCTCTAGGCGCGTTAAGAGTAAAATATCAAGATCGCGTCATGACTATACCGTCGCGTCATGGAGTAAGACGACGATTTTGGTATATTTGAATCTTGCCAAAGAAGTTTCACTTCTTACACATGTGCTCGGCAGACACGCTCTTTTTTATATACTATATTGCTAAGTAAATTGTATTGTAAATGTATAACATTTTGAAAATCATATTTCAGGAGGAAGAAATCGTCAAACCGAAGCAGGCAAAACGGCGAAAGAAAGCTATTTCAGATAGCGATTGACTTAATAATAAATATATATTAACATGTGTAGTAATATAAACACCAAAGTGCGACTCTACAATAAATAGTGTACTATGTTTGTTTGTTACCTTATGTTGTCCACATGGTGCAATTTTAAGAATAATAGTTCATTAACATTTTAATCAATATTAAAGTACATAATAATAATTCACATAATATTACTATGTAATATTCATGTTATTATTTCATATTATATTATCAATGTTGCCACAACTTACGTTATTATTACGGTAAGGATAAGTACATGTTAATATTTTTTTTATGAGACAAAAGTCACACAAAATGTTACTGACACCTTCTAGAAGGAGGTATTTAGTAGGTTAATGTTTTCAAAATACACATAGTAAATTGTAAGGAGCATGGAAATATTGCAAAAAATTGATAACACTTTTACTTAAGTTTTTGTAAATTTGTCACCATCTGTAGAAGTTGTAATATATATTGTTATACAGATTATTTTTATTTTTCGTATATATAGTGTTGGACTTATGTTAAGTATAAGGTACAAGACCAAGAATTTTAAGTAAATAATATTATATTGTATTAAAGCAATTTTCGAAATACATTTTACACTAGGTTCAATAAAGTATTTCCCCATATATCCAACGTTTTATTTATTTCATATTAATTAACATTTCCTTAATAAAACAAAATATTAGTAAATGTCTTATTCTTATCCAGTAAGTACAATTAAAAATTAGAATAACAATAAAATAACAAATAACAGTAAGACGCCTTTGAAGAATGTCCCAAATTGTTTATAAAATCTATCTTATAATTTAACCAGATACATGTATAATAGAAATTTGTAGAAATACAGGAATATGTTCAAAATATTATGTAGACAATGTACACAGTAATAGCTGTGACTATTTACATTTAATTTAAACCTTATATGCAATTTCAAAAGTCATCAGTTGCAAGATGTAAAAATTCTTTCAAAAACATGAGCAAGGAGCAAAAACTCATATGATCTCATCTCAACTGAAAATAAGATCACAAATGCATATTTCTATACTTATCACAATACATAAATCTAGAGTAAAATTTAAATGTAAAGTCAAATCAAAATTAATATGAAGTGTAATACAGATACAGGGTGTACTTGTAACTTTTATTAAATAGTCACACAAATTTTGTTATAATTAATAATTATGTAATAAGGTTTGTGCAGTAACTTAAATCATATGCATGTTATAGGCTATAGCCTATACCTTTATACCATATTATAACATGCATGAAACCTATATATGTATAATACACATATATAATATATATACAACTGACTTGACTTAACATTTAAAATTTAAATCATATCCATGTTTTATAAATGTATGTAAGTATATGAATAAAAAAACATAATAATTATGCAGGGTAATTATTGAAAAATATTCCATCAATTTACAAGAGTGATGATGTTTTAATGAAGATGATAAAAATTGAAATATGATCCATCACCATAACACTTGTTTTATACCTAGTATGAAGGTAGTATACTACTTTTATATTAAAGCTTTACTATAGCTGTTTGCCTTGCTTATACCTTTGCCTAGCTTGAGCTTTACTGTACTTTGTCTTTTTTTCAGGTATTGTTTGTTCATTATCTTGCTTTTCATCTGAAACTGTTCAATAAAAATATAATAAAAATACATAAGATACTTATAGTAACTGATACAATTTTTATTAGAATCATTTTTCTTTTATTAAATTAAATAATAACTTACTTAAATCAGGTGGTGGTTGTAACGACTTTCCTGCACTCCACGCAGTCATCAGAGTTGCAGTCTTTCCAACTGCAAATCCGATACCCGACAGGGCAATTGAAAATGCTACCATGCTTATTGGATTCTGAAAAGTATCATCCACATTCAAGCAATAATTAAAACATATTATTCACTTATTTATGTATATTAAGTACTTACAGTTAATGTAGGATTTGCAGTTAGTGTGTAATCCAAAATCACAACAAGAATTCCTATTATTAAGCCTATACATGTACATATCCAAATTGTGTTTTGGCTTCCTAAAATTAATTAAATTGATATTGATTAATATATATATAATAAAACCTCATATTTTAGGTTTAGACTATTAATCACCTTTTAATTTCTTTTTCTGTAATTCAGTTATGCCTCTAATAGACTCCATTAGTTTGGGATTATGAGGTTCCAGTTGTAAAGCCCGTGTATAAGATATTATAGCTTCATCATATAAACCACTGGCAGCTTCTACTTCTGCTCGCCGAAAATAACCCTAAATGATATAAAATTTGTTTAATATAATAGCTCCTTCAATAAACCTGTTAAAACATTTTTGTAATGTATTCAAATAGCATCTTAATATATTCCAAAATCCTAGTAAATATTCAAGTAAGTACCTTTGCCCAATTGGGTTGCAATTTTACAGTTTCGTTTGCATCCTGTAGTGATAAATAGTGTTGATCTAATTTAAGAAATGCAAACGATCTATTGCTATATAAGACATAATTATTTGGTTCCATTTTAATGGCATGAGTATAATGCAGCACAGCTTCGATATATTTTCCATCTTTGACACACTCGTTTCCTTTGATTTTAAGTTCTTCTACGGATAATTGCGGATTTTCTTTCTTTGATTCATCCATCGTTAAAACTTAGTTATATTTTAAATTAGGATAATATTGATGAAAATTATTTATTTAGTAAATCTAAGATGCTTGTATATTTAATATGTATGAAAAATTAAAAATTATATTCGACTCAATAATTTGAAATGAATAAATAAATTATGGAGATAACATCCTAAATCTGCACATCACATTCAATTTCAAGTCTCAGGATCTGATAGATGTCAGTGTGACAGGTGACAGTGGATGTCACCTTTATTTTTTTT
>CAJQZN010030573.1:8828-24621 GCA_907164685.1 Colias eurytheme | reverse complement strand
TCTGAGTTACTCCCTAGTCGCGCCTAAAGAAGTTTTACTTCAAAAAAATGTGTATTAATCAAAGCTAAGTTTTCTCCTCCTAAGCACTGATATGATAAAAGTACGCTAATGGACAAATTTTTATAACAATAATCTTTCTTGTTTAGGTTTATGCACTTTCTAATTAAACTTATCGGCGATATGGGATATTATAAAGAAAGTAAAATGAACGAAACACTATTCGGCACCCCAAAAACTCGTCTATGTATGAGTTTTATAAGAAATTTACAGTTTTTATATAATCCTTTGAAGTATGACAATTACTATAATAATTGCCCATACGCCAAATTTTCATTTCATTTCCATACTAAGCTTATATTTCATTATATTATGTATGCCTGTTTAACCATATTCATAATTAAACTCCGTCCTCCTTCAAAAGTTCAACGACATATTGTAGCATCCGCCAACCCGCACTTGACCAGCGTGGTGAATTATGGCCTATTCATAGTCTCTGCACTGACAACATTTGATGATGATGACGATGAATCTCCTTCAGCTTCTTCAACGCTAGAAGAATAAAAACAAAACCCATTAAAATATTCACCTCTTAGTGAAAACAACGCAATGCGCACATTAAACGCAAACAGATAAACATTATATTATTTGAATAGTCATATTTAAATCAAACACATGAAAATGTACATTAAAGTGGTGTTGTAGCTTTGAAAATGTGTTTATAAACTCGGTGAGATTAAATCATATTTGCATTTTAAAGCATCACGATTAATAATTTAATATTGATTTAGTTTGGTTAAGGCACGTTAAGGTTTAACATATTTGAATACATCTTCACTAAGTATGAATTGCATTTTTTATACAATCATTTGTGTTACCACGTTTTTTATTAAAAATATTAACACACATTAGAGCTAAAATTCAAATGTATTATTTGAGTTTATAATAGATTTCTTCATTCCTTCTTTTTACTTTCCATTAGGAACCTTATAAAATGTATGTTCAGATTAAATATGGTTATACTTATAACTATGTTATGTAGTAAGTATATCTGTATTGAATTTTTGTACGTTATAATATAATGTGTTTTTAAACACCACAAACGATTAAACGAAACTTGATTATAGGAACTACAAATACAATACCCATATTTTTTTTGACACTTTCAAGGTAGCAAATACTAAAATCATGAAGCCATTCACCGAATTTACACAAACACAAACATACATACCTATACTAAAACGTAATTTTAAATTTTAATGAAATTGAAATTAAAACTTTATTCAACCATAATTCCACGATACTTATACGATAAACTCTCTATTTGAACCAACAGTTCAGTAGCTGCAACTAATTAAAGTTCTCAGCAATAATTTCCTGCTTGGAAATACTTCGGCTCAGGCGAAGAATAAATTGAAAACGTTTGAGTATAGCTGCGAATTTTCTTGAAAACGAAGAATTCATATGTGCAAATGTTTTTACTTTTTAGGAAATAAGTTCTGATTACAATAATTGGTAAACGAACACGGATTCAATACGGTTCTCAAATTAAACGTCTATTATTTTATATTTACGGATATTTAACATAATATTTTAAATGCTAAAGAGTGCGACATAGAAGCAACGTATACATTTTTTGTAGTCGTCAATTCGTGTACCTATCACATTTATTATCAACTAGCGGTCCGCCCCGGCTTCGCCCATCGTACATGTTTACGTTTTCTCTACGTAAGAACCATCCTCGTACTTCAAGGAATACAACAAAAAAATAATTATCGAACGCGTGATGCCGTGACAACGCGAAACGGGTTTCATTTTTATATATAACTTCATAGTTTAATAACTTCTGAATCTATTCTTTATCTTTAAAATGGCTTTGGCAAATAAGGTTATTCAAACTAATTTAATATTTTTCTTCGCAAACATTTCTATCCCAACTCGTAACCATCAAGAAATTCCTCCGTCTAAAGTTTTATAACACCTAAGCTGATACTTTAAAGAACTTTAAAGGTCAAACTATGCATCCAAGAACTACAAACAAACAGTTCAATTCTTAAAAATTTAATGTATTGGATAAAGTTTTTCGCAGAACGAAGTTTTGTCGGTAGATGCATAGTATAAAGAGAGAAGTAGACCAACTCCCGGCGTTTAGGAGCGCACGGTACCTTAACTTGCGACGCGCAGGGTTGTCACTTGTCACATCGATATTTTAAATAATTGTATAAACAAGCACCGACCGCTCATAGCAATAGCGCGACCCTTACGAGACCAGTCCCATAGGAACTGAGCGGCGTTGTGTGCGTGTGTACATGCGTGGCCAAGCTGTGTAATTATGTCAATAAAGCATTTTATTATTTTATTATTTATTTATTTTAAGCGCTCCGCGTACATGCAAACGGTGCGATGTACCTTTGTTCGAAGATAACATACTTCTCTCTTTACACTATGGTAGAAGTCAAGGCAAGTACGGTAAAATGTTTGAACTTTCTGCTCCTGACGCTCGAAGTCACAGCTCGAAGTAAACAAGCGATATTCATAATAAATGTTCGCTTGAAGTAGAAATTTCAAAAATAACCTTGTAATGTGAATACTGAAAAGATTATGAAGAAAAACTAGACGTTATATTATTCAGAGTTTGTTATGCTTTCGTCTTGGTAACTTTATTTTATCCATCTCTAAACAATAGGTATATAAAATATAAGTAATGTTAAACAAAATTTTAGTCCGCTATGTAATGGAAATTTTATAAAGCACACTCCTTATAATCATAATATCTATTAGTTCATTTTTCCTTACCCGTTTTCTTAATAAGAACATAACAACTACTTAACAAAAATCATCATATATAGAAAGAAAGACAAAAATAAAAAATATATTCCCAGATCCATTCCTTGTAAACATTTCTAAATGTTGTTGTACCTATGCTAATATAGATACCGTTTTAAAAATAGAATGTAATATTATAATTTCCTCATTCCTTTGATTTTCCTCAAAGGTTAATGTTTTAATTCGAACACTCATGTTTTTAATAAAAGACAAGTCAGTGTTTTTTATTCTACACGAAGTATTTTTAATGCAACATTGTGCTATATTTTAACTTTTAAGGTTCAAAAATATATTTTTTATCGTACTTATGTTATTTTTATAAATTGAAGACTTTTATTTTCTGTAAAATACATATTTAAAACTTTAATGGTATGCATAACATTGCTCTAAATTCAAGCCCTGTAATCCTGTTTAGATTTGAATTCAGGAACTATCATACTAACATCGAATTAATATTTTCTAAGGGCCTAATACCAACAACTATTAAAATAGATACCTCAATCAGTGTTCGTAACACGCACTTAAACTTTAGAATAACCTTGTACCTCTACACTATGGTAACATAAGTATTATCATGGTAAGGAAATAAATTTAGATTTTATTATTGTAGCAAGTTATAGGTTAAAGGTGTAGATCTGTGTGAAGAATAGGTTATGTTTAATTATGGATAATAATCGATGGTTTATTTATCGTGGCCTAAAGGACAGATGTACCTAGGCAGTGTAATAAATGTAATTTTTAATTATTATTATTAATAAGACTAAAATATTATATGAATTTCGTTTGCATATTTAATTATAAAAAATGCTTGAGAACTTTGGAAATATCGAATCGAATAAGAAAGCAGTAAAATTTATTAATATCTACGTTTTGTCATAATATCGAATTCATAAGTTTTGTAGGAAAAGAAAAAGTTCTCAAAAACAGTAGGTACTTACAACTTGGTATTATGTATTTTTAATCAACGTGTCATTACTACATTATAAATGCCTAATGTGAATCAAAATGGTAAGCCTAAATCTCTATACTTAGGTCTTAATATTTACCTCTGAATAAGAAATTGTTACAAGTTTCATAAAGCAAAACTAGCGAACTTTTAAAAGCTTTAACGGCGAGGTTTCTTCTCATAATAGAAATACTCCCACACATAAGTTTCATAAGGGTGTGGTTTAGTTATAGCGATTTAAAAACCTTATTGATATATTAAGATACTACAAATATTATTAATTTACACATACTTATGCAATTAGCATCCCGCCCGTGACACGAAAAGCTCGCGCAGATAATTTTCCTAGACTTTTTCTGTTTTTACGAAAATCTGTAACCACAACGAAAAATCATGTTGAAAAATGCTTTTATAATAAATAAATGCTTCTATCACTGAATAAAACTGAAGAATATAAGCCCTAGTCACTAAGCGTGTTATCTCCATAAGAACTGAAGAAATTTTGTAGCTAAGCAATAATCTTCAAAAACATGCCTTGATATAAAATAAAATATATTATATAGGTAAGTACCTTCCACAACCTTAGGGACCTAACCTACAAATTATCATAGTAACAATGCAAATAAAAGCTACCTACCCGTTAACAAACGCAACCCCCAAGAAACATATCACCTCTCTGTTTAACTTACCACATTAAAGCAAGAATAAAGAAGACAAATAATGATTGAGACCGTTATTTTTCACGGAGCAAATGCTTGAGAGTAATTTAGTAAAGTCGGACGTAATTTGGGACAGGAAAGTCAATTGCTGGCCGACAAATGTGTTCTCTCGCCTCGATCTATCTTTGTGAATCACATTATTGGGTGGAAACCTTGTTATATTTCCTAACCTTACCTTCATTGATATTATATTTATTTATTTATTTATTTACTCTTCAATAAAACTATACATAGAAAACTTATTGCTAATATACAGAACAAAAAACAGTATAGTTTATTAGGCGGCCTTATCACTTAGAAGTGATCTCTTCCAGGCAACCTGGGCAAAAGGTAACAAGCTTACTGAAATTACGATGGTAGGTAGAAGAAAAAAGGCAAGGAACAAAAAAACAAGATAAATAAATAAATGATAATAATTAAAATAGATATACAGCCTACAGGTAGATATATAAATAAAGATAAATATAGATGAATATACTACACTCGAATAAACACAATTACATTTTTATTAATAATATATACAATTTGCTTATATAACTATAAATTATATACATGGTACATATTATTAAATACATGCATACTACATAAAACAAATATAAAATTGTATAAATACATACATATACATATCTGTGTATAGATAATAATATGTAAATACATAGTTAATGTGCCGAGTTGAAAGCAGTAGTGAGAAAATGTCGTCGCAAAAGGTTTTTAAAAGAAGATATATTTTTAGCTTGTCTAATAGGTAGTGGCAAAGAATTCCAAAGACTGACAGCAGTGGCAACATACGATTTAGCAAGGAAGTGAGTACGTCGAACAGGAACACTCAAGGTGAGTCTATCAGCCGAGCGAAGAGAATAGATTTCATTGTGCAGGAAGGAAAAATTGTTTTTGAGATAAATAGGAGCAGAAGGATCAAAAAGGATACGGAACAGTAATTGCAACAAATGGAGATTCCGGCGAAAACGGATGGGGAGCCACTTGAGCTTTTTTCTGTAGATGGAAACGTGATCGTATTTTCGAAGGCCGAAAATAAACCTAATACAAAAATTTTGGAGTCGCTCAAGTTTATCAGTTAGCTCTACTGATAAATCAGGAAAACATGCATCAGCGTAATCAAGAATAGGAAGTAGAAGGGATTGTGCTAGCATAATTTTAGTGGGAATGGGCAAAAAGTTACGAAGCCTTCGGAGCGTTGCGGAAGCGGCATAAATCCTACGGCTCAATTCCTGGATATGATTAGACCAGGACAACGTTTGATCAAACAGGACACCTAAGTTTTTGACTACCTTTTGGTAAGGCAAGACTACGTCACCGATTTTGATGCTAGGCAAAATACCCCAGTCGATTTCAGAAATTAGGTAAGGACTACGGATTATGATGACATTGCTTTTAGAAGGATTTAGTTTTAGACCAAAATCATCGCACCAACTAAGTATAGAAGCTAATTCATTATTACAAAAATCTATTGCCTTAGGTAAGTCATCGATAGTAGACTGGGTATAAATCTGTAAATCGTCTGCATACATATGGTACAGAGCAGTCAATCGGGAACATAAGGAATTGATAAAAATGGAGAAGAGGAGAGGAGACAGGACACCGCCTTGCGGAACACCAGCAGAGACTGCGCACCAAGACGAGTGTTTAGAACCTATCATGATACGCTGCCTCCGACCGGTAAGGTAGGAACGAAACCAGTCAGTTACCGAAGGAGATATGTTAATTAAACGCAGCAAACCCAACAGTATGTCGAAGTCAACGGTAGTAAAGGCATTGCTGAAATCCAGCAGAGTCAGTACTGTGAGCTGCTTATTGTCAATACCAGCACGAATGTCGTCAGTAACCTTGATAAGAGCTGTAGTCGGACGGAAACGGAAACCAGATTGGAAGTCACTAAGGATATTGTGTGTATTAAGGAAAGAGGTGAGTTGGTTATGAAGAAGACGTTCAAGGACTTTGGAGAGGAAAGGTAGTATAGAGATGGGACGATAATCAGAAAAGGAATTAGGATTAGATTTTTTAGGTAATGGAATAATTTGTGCATCTCTCCAAACACTTGGAAAGACGCTAGTGGAAATGGAGGTATTGAAAATGTGAGTGATAATGGGTTATATTGTAGTGGCTATGATAAAATAAGTTTACTAAATGTTTTATTCGTGGTTATGATATTATTTTTTTATTGATCAGAAATATAATATCTATAAAAAAGCGCTTGTGTGTTGAGGACACATGTCAGAAGTGAAGCTTCTTTGACAAGATTCAAAGATATCAAAATCGTCGCCTTACTCCATGACGTGATGATATTGCCATGACGCGACCATGAAATTTTACTCTCAACGCGCCTAAAGAAGTTTCACTTCAATAACTGAAACAGTAAAAAATGTCGAAGATTTCAGCGATGACTGTTTTTTTTTTCTTGCTAGCCACCACGTACCACTGCCTACCAGGTACCTACGTATCTGATAAATTGAAATATTTTTAATAAGGAATAATAATAAAAATGAACGAACAGAAAGTGTAAAATATTCATATAATATTATTAAATCATAAATATTATTTATTCTATAGCCTCCGGCTTTAACTTCAGAAAGTGTAACATTCTTCAAAAGTTAAAGAGCTCTCGTCTCTTATCATGCATAACTTACATTATTTGGAAATTATTTCTATAAAATCTAAACTTGTCCCGTACTTTATGAAGGCTAAATATTAATATTAATGATTTATGCTAACGTAAATACTTAACACAGACTTTCAAAATATATTTAGCCTTTTTATCGTCGACCTACTCCAAAAAGAAGGGTCAATTCAATTCGACTGTTATTTGTTTGTTTGTTACCTCAAAAATTTCGATTGGTTGAAACAATTTTGATGATTCATTTTTATTTGAAAGTGCCTCCTGTGTCACCCCATTTGTATTTGGTGTAGTTCTGACAATAATTCGAAGGGGTGTTTTTTTTTTAATTATTTTCAGGTATTTTCTGGACTTTTCGTACATTCGTTGTATATTGTCCTAGTAGTCCTCCTGTTTTTATTACATAGAAAAAAGCAAAATAGGAATAGCTTCAATCCGATGCAATCTAAAGCATTGAAGAGACCTGATTCTTCCAGCTATTGTGATTTATATTCAATAAAATGCTCTCCGACAATACTTAGCTATTAAGGTGAAATGGAATATTCAGTTTCAATAGAACATTTTTTATTTACCTTTTTGCCGTGTCTGCAAGAAATTTCAATATTTTTATCATATTATCTACAGTCAGTTTAAGGACAATAGCAAATGGGAATATGATTAACACAATGTAATGACTTCTCTATCATCCATTTTCATCTATTCACCTTAAATGGGTCAACCACACCTTCATACCTTAATACGGTCAACCCATTGAAGGTATACTATAGATATAAGGTAAAATATATAAAAGAAAGATTTATAAGGAAGCAGATATAATCGTTCTGATTCTGCAATCATATTATCATCATTATAAACTAAAATACTATTAATATACGTACATAGCACAAATAATTAATTACCTTCCTACATTTCATCAACTTTTGCTCTGTAGAATAAAGGAGGCTTCCAGCACAATTCTAATTATTCCTCTTAGAATAATCTATTCTATTAATTAAAATCAATATTATTCCATAGCTTCAGGTGTGAAAATATTTGAAACAGGCGAACAAAGTCACACATTAAAGATTATAGTATGAATATTTTATCCGCATCGACATTTTAGATTAAGAGTGAACTTCATTTCGTCAAATTTCATGGAAAAACAGGCACCTTCGCCTCGAAAATACATTTCCAAAACCTAATTTAAAACGTAAAGCGTGTCAACGATGAAATTCCAAATATTTTATCATCCTCATTTTATTTACGATAACAGGAGTACAGTTTACCTTTATATTATTTTCTGTTGATTCACAAAATGAGGCAACGTCCGCGTCGTCCTAATCATAATATTTATATAGGCCTAATGGTTCTCTAATTTTAAGTGCTTAATTGAACTTGGTACAATTAATATTTACATAATTTAATTTTCTGTATTTTGTGGTAAAATTGTTAAAATTTTGTCATTGAATTTTAAGATGAGATTCTTTTTACAACTACCGCGTTATGTTTACTTCTAGGAAACGCTTCAAAAAAGATCCCTATTTCCGTAATCTTATGAATAAGAAAAGTAGTTTGTGTGTCATTCTTCGAAGTTGAATATAACTAGTTTGGGATCGGAACGTTAAAATAAAACTTTGTTTTTTAGTATTTCTGAGAAAAGGTTCTATAAAGTTTACTGAGGTAAAACTTATAATTGCAATGTTTTTACTGATTGCTATACTCAATTTGATTATCTAGACATAAATAAGATTCAAATTGAATCGTTACAATTCCATATCAATTACCATTCGATAGCATAACGATAGCAATTTCAATTTTCGTATAATCTAGAAGCAATTTAAATTACTAGTAATTGGTTCGAATCTTGGTAGTAATACGTCTAAAGTTTCCACTAATTTAGGCAATATTACCCTCATTTGCATGCTTCATAGTACGCTTCAATAACATAGATAGTTTGCAACTTGAGAGCGTAATTATATAAGTGTATGGACAGTTTCTATTGGAAATTATGCAGAGAATTCTCGTGATTTCGCGTTTGAGTTAGTAATTTGAATGGTTATCAGCGAAATGTTATCGTTTTCAGTTCTAGTTAACTAGAATTTGGTTTGCATATATGTATTATGTTTGTTTTGATTAAAATATCTGTCTGCTTGAAAGTTTTATATTCTTCCTACAAGTCCGCAACTACAGTACTGCATCTGAATAACTTTACGTAAATCTAATAATAGGAATACAACAGTCTGTAAAATGATAAATTAATTAACTATGTGGCACTATATCTCAAGGTGATGATGGTTTTTTTATCATATGCGTCTCATGTTTAGCACGTATTTTGTTTAATATATCTAGTCTAAATATATACCATGAAAACTTTATAGCAAATAGGTATAAATAATCCTCTCCTTTACATAATATATGTAAATACTAGAAACCATCAAAAGCATTGTGACGAGAAACCCTCCATCTTACTAATCGTGATAATGGTTTAATTTTTTCTTAAACTATATCCATTAAATACTCTACATTAATCAGTTTCTTTCTCTTTGTTGAATTTCCCCTGAGATCCCGTTGAGATTGCCTTTTGAAAATCAACTACGAAGAACCTTACTTATAAAACTCGTAATTTTTATATTATTTATGCAAGCTATAAGTTATAGTTTTTCTTTTAGCTAATACGATTGTAGAATAAAGAAATAACTGTTTAGCTCACAAGTTAATTAGATTCATAATATTATATATTTATATTATAGATTATAAGCCATTAGTTTTAATCTATAATATAATATAATATACGCAGCTATTAAGATCCTTTACGATGAAAATTTAATTAAAAAAAATAGGTTCCCTTTTCTTGCTTTAATATTTATAAATAAGTCAACTAAATATATCTCTATAATTCCGAATATCCTTCTTTTCATCCACATTATAGGTCGAGGCTGTAAAAACTGCGATACTTTAGCACCATCACCTAATGGACAAAATAATTAAAGCGATAAGGGACTAACTGACCTCGTAACTAAGTCAGTTTTAGTAAAGGGCTTGACCGCCTATAGTGATTAACAAGTAACCATACTAATCAAAAGAAAACACTATGTAATTATAGAAGAAAGGCACTAGGTTTCATCTTCAGTAAGAATTAACAAAAAAGACTAAGCGCGATATGTATTAAAGCCTGCTCTTCTTATCCTTAAATAATAATTTAATCTATTTATGAAACACGTTTAAAAAATTAAGCCTCGTATTCATAAACATTTGTTGAGATTAAGTTGGTAAACATTGTTGATGGGGGAGGATGTTTCTGGAATTTTCGTTGAAATGTTGCTCTTCGGATGAAAGCTTGTCAACCTGCAACAATCGACTCTGCAACACGTACTGTCTGTCTCTATTTTACGCCTCATCTACTGAACCGATTTGGAACGGACATACCTTGATACCGCAGAAAGAACATATAGGTTTTACACCAGAAATATTTCTGGAATGAAAGCTAGTTGAATAAAAATAAATGTTTTAGTTTGAAACACTTCACTTCTTATTTAACACGTTCGCTGCGAAACAGGGCTTGAAACACCCTGTCCGTGTCTCGTCGTTATAGCGGTAGGAAAAAACTTAAACTTCTCTGTCGTGCGGGAGGCATAACTTCCATCTGGTTCAGTGTAGGAAAGTGATATCTATATATCTGAGATGTGCTATTGATTCCTAGTTCAATGGTATACCGACCTTAATACCGGGTTTCTTAGACCTCGTGCCGCACTGAACAAATAAAAATTCTAACACAGTGCGGAACGAGGTTGCGAACACCTCGTACCACCGCGCACCTCGTACCGCACCCTAAGCTAGCTTCACGCGGTTAGTGTTGTGCAACGCACTCGAGACTATTTGTGGAACAACTTATTGAAGCTTTTACAAAGAAGGACTTGAATGTGGATACAGGTACCTAATTTTCAAACTACTCGTTATAATAAATATCGTTAATAGAAACGTGAATGTGACATGTTGAGTAACTTTCTTCAAATAGGTTGATAATCATGATTACTATTAGTGTGTTTGTTCATTGAATCAACTAGCGGCAAATCCAAAACACCCGGCAATCGGTGTATGGCTCATCAAAATTTAACTCTTGCCCAAGTCAACAAGCCAACAAACAAGGCACATCATCTCTTAAAGGGATCAAAGAAGAGGAGATGTGTAGGATGTTACGAAAAACTCCGCATCTTCTTAACAAGTCTTGAGGCCGACAAAAAAAGTAAAGGAAATTCTCACAGAATGCACTGGTTGCAAACAATATTCTGGTTTGGCCTGTTTTAATAAAAAAAACATCCATAAGTTTGATAAATAAATACAATTAAATAAAATCGATATTTCTTTTCCCATCACTAAATTATATGAAAAACTGCTATTGTTCAGTGCGGTATGGGGTACATCAGATCCCACATTTTATTTTACCCATAGAATCTAAACTAAGTAATCTAACCACGGGCGGCGGTAGATTTAGGTTAATGAACTCATTGTTAATAATAATCACGACAAAAGCCGCACACTTTGTCTTATTTGGTGCCAAAAAAAGGATTTTGGTCTCCTACGGGCGGTGGGGTTTAATATGCCTCGTGCCGCCACAATCTCTGGTATAGGACAAGGTTTAAAACGACCCGTAACGCAGTAATGGAAAGTACAGATATATCTGTGCCGCAGCGAACGTGTTAAAATGTAGCCACAGCTTCATCTTAATGCAGTCACAACTCCAACAAACTTTCAAGATCAATCCTGCCCTATATTTCCTTAAAACTAGTAAACTATAGGTAGTAACTATTGAAATAACCACTCAAGCAGTTGATCCGTTCGCGGGACTCAATTACGGCGTTGAATCTATTATCTTAGTACGCTCCAATCTAGGCTTCAATCTTAGCTGACACTATAGAACCTTCTAGATACACCTTTGACTAAGCTTTATGTCGTTTAATCTATATTTATTATTATGTGCAGTTGACTAGTTGATTTTAGTCCTATTGAATATTATACGTAAAAGTTTTATGTCAGTTTAAAAGTCGGCAACGCAACTACAGAAACTCCTGTAGATGAATATTGGCGGTGGACTCGCTTACGATTAGGCGCTTCACAAGCCCGTTTGCCCACTCTAATATAAAAAAAGTCTGCCCGTGAACGCTCGCTGTAAAGTGTTCGAAACGTCGGGAAAATAATATAATGAATAAGCGTTTAAAATCCGTAAAAAATCTTTAATTTCTAAAAGTTTTATGTTGTAAAAGCGATTAATATAATCGATCAATAACTTTTGATCCAATTTGTGTAATTATGAGGATAATAGCGTCTCATTAAATTGTGTGTAGCTTGGAGCAACTAACGAGGTATTTGTATTTCCAAAATTTCTTTAAAAAACTTAGTTCAATGGATACAAAAATCAAACTATCAATGGATATTTTCTGTAGTAAGGATCTACTGGATACAAAATAGAAAGAAAAAAAAGAATTACATCGCAAAAATAACAAATCACAAACATTTGTTCCAATTCCAACAATAAGAAGAAAGTTACAGATTGTTTTAAATAATTAATGGTAAATAAAGTAAAAAGCAAGGTTCAACAAACACATTTTCCCTAATTATACGCATTTCATTAGAATTTAAGGAAAAAGAGAATAACAACAATAGCTTAAAAGTTATTCCCAGTGATTAAATTCTTTACAAGAAATAATTTACTTTTGTCCGAAGGAAATTAAAAATAAGGCTAATCTTATTTAGCATCCACACAAAAATATTTTGTTGAAATTAACTTTGAATGTTTTTTGTGAAAAATATTTAATAGGTTTGAATTTTTTGTAAATAATAACGACTAATATTCAATTAGGTAAGAAATCATTTTCTCGTTATTAACTCATAGAAAGAAAAACAATATTACAATATAACAATATTAAAATTTAATTACTTAGCTATCATCTATCATGTAACAACTTTTATAGTATCGTGGAGTAAAATTATGTTTATATTTAATTGCTTTTTTACGTTATTTGAAGATACCTTTAGCTATCGACCGGTTGGTACTGTAGATAAAAACTTTATTATAATAATATCTGGACTCTATCATTTTAATAAAACCATAATATCATATTACGCCATACGTTATTTTTAATTATACTAATTTATCGTAATAAAATAAATACTTTGCAAGCTCCTTCCATAATTTTAATAATCAACAACAGAGGCTATTTAGTTCAGGGGCTGCAAAGTGCAAATCATTCGCGCTACTTCGATATTGGCAATCTACGTTGAATTCATTATTTATATTTAGTACCTCGCCTATGGACTTAAAATATTTAGAACAAATAAGGAAACATTATCAACCGATTTCAAAAAAGGCTCCTCCTTTTGTTTAACCCTACTGTTTTTTTTTATTTTTGTGTTGGAACTTTTTACTGCAGAGGAACCGATTTTGACGATTCTTTTTTTTAAGGCTAGAAGCCCTACCGGATCGTCCTATTTAATCCGGCAATTTGAAAGCGGTCTAGTTTTCTGTTTAAAATAATTATGACATATTTATATAGGTAATAACGGTAATAATTATACTCGTAAATGAGTATCATATTTCAACAATGTAATATAACCTTAAAAATATTTTTTCTCCGTAAATTTAAGTCTAAGTTCTTAGATAATACTATGAGACGTTAGTTGACATGAAGTGATAGGAAAAGTTCTAACGCCAATCCAGTCAGCGAAAGGCAGAACTAACTAAATTCAATAGTTGAGTTAACCAACGATTTCAATGTAAAAGCAACTAGTTCTATTTCGAGGTTATCTGAAATTGGAATCCCTAATAGTTAGAGAATCCAGTTATTGAACTACCACGCTGAGTTGATTTAAGCTTCAAAGTCAGTTATTATATTTTATTATTTATTGCAAAATACTACGATAACATACAAAGAAAACAATGATATAAAAATAATATATTATCTTAAAGAACAGAACAGTTACAAGAACAGCAATAGTCAATACATATAATTTATGTACGAATTACGATATACCTGTGCTTTAATATTATAAACCCAATTTACCTAGAATGATTTTAAGCCACGTACAAAAATAAAATATAGCGTTTAGCTAGGTAAGTATTTTTTGTTTCCCAATTGAATAAAAATGTATAACATTTTTCGACATTCAAAATATAATCCCGCCAAAACAAACTTTTTTAAATCACGTTTTCTGGGCAAAGGGTTTTGTACATACAGCCTGTGTCAAATCGCCGAATGTTCGCAGACCCTCGTCAAGATACGGATTGTCGTTCACATATTCATTTAGGGTCGATTATTTTCACATTGCGAACAAAAGATATCAATAAATGGGCAATAATTTTGTCTGTGACAGTTGGAGAGATATAAATAGAGTTACAATACGTTCAGTGTGTTTGGGTATATTTTCATGGAATTTTATATTCAATGTTTATCTGTGAACCTTTGAAATTTATATAGATATACTTACCAATTTTATTATTATTCTGAATAGGTATATATTTTGTTATTATTCAATATTGATATTTGAAAATAAGTAAGTTTCTCTCGAATTATACAATAAACTAACACGTCTTAAAAGCGTATCTCTTGTGTTCGTGAAGACGTAACAAACATGGGCAAAAGAGCCAAAGGTGTACCTATATAAACTATACATAAATTGTTGGAAATGCACAAAATTAAAATATCTTATAATAGAAACCAAACTGATACAAAAAAGATGTACAAAATAAAACTTCATTGACCTCGGAGAGAAAACAATTTCGCAAATTTAAGAAACTGATTTCCATTAAAAGCTAATTTAAATTTGAACTGAAATAGCAAACGGTGAATTTCCAGCAAAAATGCAAAACAATTAGAAATGTAAAACGGGATGGTCAAGCCATTCGCAAAAGGAAATAGAATCGTAATCGTGTTGTCGCGGGCGTGTGTCCGGCGCACAAGTTTACTAGCGCTCGCTTATCCTGGCTGAATAGAATTTTCTATGAACTGTCCACGTCGATGTTCTATTTTCAAATAGAAAAAGTCAATATCTTTTTTTTTCGTTTACGGGGTTCGTGAGATTCCCGCGTTTTGCCGTTTTTTTTTTTTTTAAATTAATGTTGTGATACAATGTGTTATTTTTTTTTAGGATTATCGCTATAAGGATTTCGTCGCGGGTGTGTATCCGACGCACAAGTTAACTCGCGTTCGCTTATCCTGGCTGGATAGAATTTTCTTTGAGCTATCCACGTCGTTCTATTTTCGAATACCTAGAGAAAAAGTCAATACCTTTTTTTTATGTTCGTTTACGTGTGAGTTTCCCGCGTTTAGGGGTAAATAATAAAAATATATTGAATGCTTTGATACAAAGTGTTAATTTAAATTTTAGCATCTAGTCGGTGAGTAGGTACTTAACGCTATAAATAATATATCACATTAATTCTGTTATAATTAAGTTGAAGTGGAAGATTTCCATACATTAAAATAAAACTTGAGCACTAATGAAGAACTACCCATACTAAATCCGTAAGTAGAAACATACATATTATGCATTTGTATTTGTATTTGTAACAAATTGAAACCTTTGCTATAATATACTACTGTGTAAAGTATTTGAGAAAAAGTTCGTACAAAAAGAAAAACATCCCCTTTTCGTCAACATCCACTTATTCAAACTAACGATGTACATTAATTATAGCAC
>CAJQZN010030571.1:0-11918 GCA_907164685.1 Colias eurytheme | reverse complement strand
ATAGGATAATATGGTTGTTGGGCAATTTTATATTGGTTCTTTTATTACTTTTACTTATCCATAAAGAACTGCCTTTTCGTGAGAGAATGTTAATAATTAAAACACATTTTCAAAGATTTATTGTGGTTTAATATTTTGTTTATTAATAAATATCTAACATAGTATGTAGCATGGGGAAGCCTTTAAAAAAACTAAAAGTCTGCACATTGAATAAATAAATTGCAGTAAATTTATGAAATATAGCACTTGAGTAGAGTCCTTGTGTTCTTACTAACATGATACTTGTTGTTGATGGCATTTGGTAAAATTTCAATTACTACATTTATACAGATAAGACGTCATTATTATATTTTATACATAAAAAAACATGTTGTGCAAATTATTACAAATATAAATTATTTTGATTAGAATAAACTTTCATCAACTAAATTTCAGTTTCAGTCTGAAATCGTTGTTTTTGTGATTTTTGTTTCTATGGCTATTTAGCTAACATTGCTGTTTATTAGTATATACTTTCACACGTTGCATAGATACTCTCAATTTATACATTTATCGTTGAGACTTGAGTCTTAAATTGTTAACTTTTTAATATTTTATCGTGAATGGAATTCTATGAAACTCAGCCAGTGGGTATTATTCTTTTCAAGTATCTAGATTAGTTATTTCTCGTAGCGTCCGCGTCGTAGCCGCAGAGTAGAAATTCTAAATTAAATTCCATCCCTTGTTGTTGTTTGTTTTGTTCTTCTGTTTCTTCTCTATCTGTAAGCAAATATGTCATTAGTTTTATGTTATCAACTTGTATCTTAATACAAATCCGCATAATTTTGGAGCTCTATAGATATATTGCCGCAAACGGTTTGTGATGAATAACGATGACGAGACGATAAAACAATGGAACCCATAAATTACGTAGTTAAGTATGATAAGACATTCATAAATTGTTTTTTGTAAAATGTTGAATTCCTGATATAGGTATCACTTTAAATCACAACCCGATGGCCGATAGGTACCTAATATACTCAAATCACGCCTTTTTATTGTTATCTTGCATTGCATTTATCATAAAATCATGTTTAATTTCCTTATTTGATTCTTTAAATGTGGACGACAAATTACGTATGATTAATTTCCATAGAAATGGAAACATTTAATGCAACGTGACTAAACAAAAACATTAAAGAAATGCGAGTGTTATTAAAAGCAATTAAAGGGTTTTATCGTTGTTCATCTAAGCAGATATACAGATAGTAATAACCTAAACCACATACATTATAGGATTAATAAATATCTAATGATGCCCCCTCTATATATTGTAGTTGTAACAATAATATTAATTAATGAAAAGCATGGAAAAAATGTTATTAGTGAAGTAAAGAACATAATATTATGTATAAAGAGATATTAGGATACCAAATCTAAATAATCAAAGTTTGATCAAAAAACAGCATTTAATGTTTGGCGTATCTAATTACAGATAAAAATATATTTGGAATTGATAAGATAGATATAATATATTGCAAAAATGAATCAGTGTCATTCACCATTATTACTTATTTATTGCACCATATTAAATGAGGGAAAGTCCACAAAGTTTCCCACCTTCCGGACACATTTTCTCCTATAATACAAAAAGAAAATATATATAGGTATAATAGGGCCATTTTTAAAGGCGATGATTAAATGATTTGACTGGTTGATACACACACAGGAAATATTTAAACCCAGTAGCCTTGTTTGCAAAATCTTTTGTGGCAAAAGTGACTTCTTCTGCTTCTGATTTGGGTGATATCTGTATAGTGTGTAAATTTTTCTTCCCTAATAATAATAATAATTACACTGCCGCCAGACAGGCATAGCACTGTCACCCCAGCCCAAAGTTCAGTCCGAGCCTATCGTAGATTAAAGATAAATATACAGTAGGTAAACTAGAATAATTTAACCAAAATGAACGGGATAAGGGCTGTTTCGGATAACGAAAATTTCCGATACTCTATTAATCTATCCTCAGTTTTTCAAACCAGACATTCGTGTTGCCTTTTTTAAAATGTATTTTTAATTGCAATATTTTAATAGATATAAATCTGCATATTTTATATTGATAAAAAAAATCTATTAAAAAGGCATCGAGTAGGATTGAATTGAAAACTACAAGTTTGTTGGTGCTGAAAAGAATATTCATTGAGCGTTCTTACAGTAAATATCCGTCAGCTGGCGGAAGTAAAAAACAGTATTTTTTATATATATTATTACCTTCTACTCTATACTACAGAGCTCTATGCCCAAGCGTTTTCACATATTCCGCGCGCTTTCCGTGCGCTCTATGCTCTACCCACAGCTCTACCTAACAGCTCTACCTCTCTATTTAATTTTAATAGTATCAAAACATTCAATTTTTGGCTCTACTGCAGGTAAATACATAATTTTGTTTGTTTGCTAATAGATAGAGATTATATTGTCGCTTGATTGTCAGTATATATAGCAGTTTTTTATGAATAAAATAAATGATTGCATTAATTAGACTTTAGTCTATTCAATTAGTGTTTGTTAATTAATGTCGTTGGTTGTATTGATATGGTGTGTTTTTTATTATTTGTTTATTGCATGTTAATATATTATCTATATGTATGGAAATTATTTTGTGATTGATTACTTATTTCATATTTGTTTATACATTTAAATCAATACCAAGGTAATTTGTGCTTTGAAATAGACATAAATTTGAAACATTTAACAGTAGGTACCTGTTTTTCAGGGTGCTTAAGCAAACGATTAGGTGCTTAATAGTGAAGAAACGCATTAGACTTAATGTACTTATTTAAAATTTTAAATGGTCATATTAACTGTTCGGCGATGCTATCTAAATTTAAAATTAAAGTTCCTTTTAAATATCCACGAAATCCCGTTAACCTTCTATCTGCGGTCTGCCCCATTACGTAGGACTGCCCTTGGTTCCAGTTCTCCGATTCCTAGACTCTGTAGAATTTATAATGAATTTGCTAAAGACTGCACTTAGCTTAAGTTTTTAGATTAATTTTTTGTTTCCTGTATAAAACCTTTTAAAATTTAAATGCATGCATGTGGTGTTTACCTTCCTTAAATTGTACACTTAGTTTTAAGATTAATTTTATATATTATATACTTGTTTATTTTGTGTAACAATTACTGGTAAACCTAATAAATAAATAAATAAATAAATAAATAAATAAATAATAGGAAAAAGGGTAAACGTTTACGATTAATGAACTAATAATTAATTACCTACCCATTCAGAGAGCATCAAATATCAATGAATATATGGAAGATGAAAATCGTGATGCATGAAAAATTAAAACTTACGCTAACATACTACAGATTTTCTCGCCGGCTCTTCCCTGTAGAAACTGTAATCTATATATGTAATATGAATAGAGACAAGCTTCGAAAAAGCTTCAAAAGCTTCGAATTTGAAGTCTAGTTAATAACCTATTTACTGAATTTGGTCATTTGATCAGTTTTTTTTACTAATGCGCCTTTATCAGTGTATTAGCAAAATGTATGAACAAACACTGTTATCACTTTTATTTTGTTTTTTAACGTACTGAGCTGCACTGTGATGTATTATGTAACTATAAACTTTATTGTCTAAATCTGGATTTCAGGAGACTTTATGCTTGAATTATTAATTATCAGATATTTAGAGATTTAATCAGAAGTAAATAATATTATGTAGAAGCTAGAAACCTAAACGTAGGGTTTAATATTTATCATCCTTTTTATGTTCTTGAAATCAATGTATAATATGTGTGATTGCTAACAACTCTTGAAAGGCGATAAAGTATTTAACAAACTATAATGTTGAATAAGAAATATTCATATGATACCGTTGATGTTATTCATTAAGATTAATTATGCTAATTATAATATATTTAATTAATATTTTTGCAGGTCAGTGCTGTATAGAAGTTTGGCGCGAAAGTTACGTAAAACGAGACGTGGGCGCCTACACGTCAGCTGCTGCTACCGTCAGAGCGAGGCGCGGCGCGGAGGAAGCGGTTCGCGGCCCGACGTCACGGGCTGACGTCAGGCGCGCCGCGCGCTCATGGCCGGCTCTCGTGCCAGTGATAAACGCACCTCGGCCACGACTCCGTGTCAGACATGCTGCGCGCTTGAATTACCGCCGAAATCCCACAGCTGCCTAATGCATCTTTGCCTGTCACCAACACAACACAAGTGAGCTTTTGTGCGAGGAATGTTATTGTGATCGGTGCTCTTCGGAGATCTAACGTGACCTCGATGGCCTGTTACAGATGTCAGCCGTCACCGCACGAGGAGCGGCGGTTTTATCACATTTTAGAAAATGACTGAAGGTCCCCGACAGCAACATGAGAAGCCGGTGAGTGTTCGTCGCATAATAAATATTGCGAGGTGATTCGCGCGTTCCGAGCGCGAACTGAGCGACTGAGCGTGTGACGGTGTGAGCGACGCGCTTGTGCATTCATGTGATTTGGAAAACACATTGCGATGATACACTGCGCCTAATTACATTTGTATTTACATTTTCCTTATCAACATCATTCGAAGTCGATACACACAGATAATCGAGTCGAAGGATGGCGCCCATTTAACTAAACAATTTGTTGTTATGGGAAATGAACGCACTCAACCGCATACCAAATATAACTGGTTCCGATACAAACAGTTTTATCAAACACCTGCTAAAGATTTATGCAGCTCAGAACACTTCCTCGTAATTAGAATTAAAAACTTCTCTCTAGTAATTGTATGATATTTAATGTTCAATAGGCGTGCGCGTGACCAAAACAATTTAAACTGATGCAAAATTATTTATTTTACCAACTGTATGGATAAAATGATAAATATTTTTAAATGTACACCATATAAGCAATCATAATTTTTATTGAATTTTTTGCTCTACATTCTACAATTGCATTATATTATTATAAATTACTTTAAAAGGAACAATGTGTAGTTAAATGTTTTTCTTCAGGGATATCATATATCGTTGAACTCATCACTTTGCGTGACCCCGAGAACACTTCCTCCGTATCTCTGTAGAATATTATAAAACTGTAAATATAAACAACAACGCGGGTTGGCACTTAGCACGCAAGAGAATGACTAATTGGATTTTTTTGCGATGTGTCGAGGATCAAAAGATACCTATATGAGAATGAAATATTGAGGTGATTTCCGAGTGCTTAGGCTTAATTTAAAAGTCAAATTAAGAAAATATAGAAGGATGTTTCAGAAATAATACTTTAGCATCAAGATAAATCATTGAGTTATTCCTTTTAATGTAGAGTTTAAACTTTAAACCAAAGCCCAAATCGACTGGCTTCTATTTCTATATCTTAGGTAGATATACAGGGTGTCCCGCTATTGGTATACTAAGCGCGAAGGAACTTGTAGTTTTGCATACACTGATCACGTAAAAAATACTTTAAAAAAAAATTACGTCCAAAATTTTTTGCTAAATTTTTCCTGAAAATCCATGTTTTCTTCTCTAGCTTCGCGCAGCCGGCATATACCGCTTCTCTAATATGAGCATTTTATCTATGAAAACATAATCTTAAACGATAGCTCACGTGCTGGTGGCAAAGTTGGGCGGCTCGCTTGTTATGGGTGTACACATAGAGTTTTAAGAATTCATCTATTTGAAAAAAAAATGCGTCTGGATTTTTTTAATTATTTTTTACGTACTCAGCGTATGCAAAACTATAACCTCCTTTGAGCTTAGTATACCAACAGTGGGACACCCTGTATATTGTATACGTAGTACATAATTATATTATTATTAGTCTGTGATCTTATATTCTTCTTCTATATATTATTAAATATGTAATCTCTAAAAGACAAAAATATAATAAACCCGGAATAGTACTAATGTCTATGACTATATCGATGACTATATCTGTGATATTGGTCAATAAACATATTATGATTGTCACGTTACAGCTCTATGAAAACAATGTTTCATAAAACATTGCTGTTTTCCACCATGAAGTAGGTACAAGTAGGTAGGTACAAGGTACCTACGTTAACCAAATGATATCCATCCTCGCTACTACTAGCCCTATAGTTTTTATAGATAAGATTTCTAAGCGTAGGTACGCAAGATTACATTAATTTTGCCTAATAGATATTGTCTATAATCTACACATTGACAAAATACAAACTATTTATCAACTACTGCTGGTATTTTATCAGCTGTTTACTGTCTAGCATGAGCGCCCATGAGGAAAAAATATCAACAAAAACTATCAAGAGGCCATAAAATGATCATTGCCAATTTACGCTTATAGAATGACAAATACATTGTACGTGATTGTACCTACATTTATTACAATCAATTAGATACCAAACCACAGAACGTTAACGTTTTATTTAAAAATAAATATAAGTACTTAAAAGAACGTAAACATGAGGTGTGTTTGAGTATTTAATGATTTAATTGCACTGAGTAAGTAATTTTAAATATATAAGCAATATAAACACCTCACATAATCAGTCAAAATGATAACCTAAGCAAAAGTATAACATGATTCACGAAGCTGGCAACATTACAGTTAGAATCTGCTCAAAAAACGAATCAATAATTTCCAGAATTATTTATAGGCACGGTTATCTTTTATACATGAAATCAAAGTCAGACCTTTCTTCTTTCCATACTAGCCCGCGGGCCGCGACTTCATTCGTTTATATTCACGATAAAATATAAAGTCTAATTCTAAAAACAGTCGTACAGCCAGAACTGCCTCGAAGGACCTTCCACTGTCACAAACGTTATCTTTCTGATAGTATTCAACTAAAAACTAATTTACCTGAAAAAAAATCCTACGGTCATTATAATTTACTATAACCGCGAAAGTACCCGCTCTGTTTAAATATGTTCCGCTTTCACGGCTAAACTAGCGAACCGATCGTTCTGCAATTTAGTAGATAGATATTAGATAGGTTATTCTCAAAGAAATTTGAAGGGAAAAGGGACTTAATTTTTAAAAGCGGTTAAAATCACTGGTAATGATAAAAGATTAGTATTATATTTGTTTGAAATGAATTGGTTGCTAAATCAAATCATCCTCTGGCCAATAGTAATTGACAAAGATAACATAACAGCTTACAATATAACACAAATCTTATCTTAATTATTATTTGTGATGTGGATATTCCGACGGAGGTCACCCATTACATTTTGCAATAAAATATAAAATAATAGTTACCACTATTATAAACGACCAAACTTGGCTTGCCATTGCCCATTGCCAAGTAATGAAGATTGGCTAAATCTGTTACAGTCATATTGAAGTAAATATTTTTTTAATTATGAATAAAGTCTATTAGTTAATACATATTTAACTGTCTTTGTAAATAATAAAGTATGTACCTACTTATTAAAATGTTGTGACAAAAAGGAAGTTGAAACACAAGGATTTTAAAATCCTTTAAACAAAGTTCGACGACCTAGTAGACAATATAATGTTTTGTGAGATATAAGAATCTCTGGTATATTATATGCAGTAAAATTATATATACCTAAACCTAATTTTCAAATATAAAATACTAAGTACCTACCTTTATTTATACGGGTGATTACCATTTACCATTACCATTCATGATTAGTTCATAACAAAAAAATCATCGATCGTAGAACATTATTATTTAGGTACTTTAATTTATGAATGTGGTCGGTATGTATTCTTTATTTGGGCATACTTAGCACTTAGCAGACATTTATAAGTTGTTTATAAGTAATGAAAAACTAAATGTGCTTTTCATAAATGTCATTAAAACAAAAATATATTATGTCATCAGACTTGCGTTTAATGTTTAAATTTCTTCTTGGGTGGTAACTGGTACATTTCGTCGAATTCTTACGACTCTTACGAGCAAGCTTACGAGACATAAGGAGAACTGAGAACTAAAGAACAAAGACTGATTAACTACATTTAAATTAAATATTTCCTTTTTTTCAATTAAATTCATTTATCATAAGTATGTATTCAAGTTTAAGTTTTCAAACTGGTAGAACTAATTAATTGACTTCTTCCACGTCAAAGAATAATTAGGGGCAAATAATTATCTACAATAAACTAAGAAAAGAGAAAATAAAAACTTCTACTTTCTAGACCTACGATTTTTTATCAGAATCACAGCTTTTGTCCTCATGTTATTTTAAGAATGAATGTCATACTATTATTACTTTGTAATAAAGCTGATTCCAATGTTTTTGAGTCTCTACAGAAATTCGTGACTTACCAAAAAAATACGCAAATTGGCTTTACGGAAAAATTGGATAATGCCCATCGGGATTGACCATAAATAATGAATCCGAGTAAGGCGCGCAAAAAAATTTAAATTTACCTATATTTCAGATTTTTGTAAAGTGTTTGTAAAGCAAGATTGTTGTACCATTATATTATTAGTACTTAATCCCCAAAATTTGTTCAAGCTTGTTTTTTACCTTTCGTAAGTAAATTCTGAAAAATGAAACACCTTTTCGTCTTCAACTATTTTTTTATCCAAATTCCATACAAAACTGTGCCACGCTAAAATCGTAAAAGCTCAACAGAAAGGCTTTTGTATTTAAAATACTACCTTATACCTATTATAGATGATGGAATCAGAAAGTAGAATATCTAGAATATACAAGATAATTTTAAAGTACAATAACAATATCGTACGACCCCATATACACAGGAAGTTCACAATATAATTCATGAGAACAAAACCACAGTGAGTACAGTGTCGCAATAGAGTATAATATGTTCTATGGTACCTACACTGTACAGTGCTGGTGGTGTCGCGTCGGTAGAGTACCGCGGAGTAGGAATATGTATTAGCATCTTTGCATTTTAAATATTGCTTGCTAATATTTTTACATACAAATCCATTGAAATCTTCCAACAAAAAAGTAAAGACGTGATTACAATCTCATACTATGAAGTATTTACTTGAAGGTCTATTTTTCGAACTACGTCATAATTCATAATAAAATTTTTTTAATGTTCTGTGTAGAAAACATTAGGTAGATAGTTTATAGGATTTATATTATTCAAAATATGACCTAAATAATTTCGAATTTAGCAATAAATTGCTTTTTATACCGTTTATTTCCGTTTTTGTAACCACTATTTAAGAAAAAAGCGTAATATAATGATTATTGTAACATATTTATAGGATAAGCAAACACTCGAAAGGATAACAACTTAAAGAAGCTTAGAGGAAATATTTTATAATTATTAGATTATCCAATTAGTTTAAAAGATTAGCTTTAATTTAGCCTTCGCAATAAAATACGTTACAATCATTTCAATTCAGCAGATTTATTGTAATTTGAATCGTGAATACTTCTTCAGAGTTCAGGTTTACTTTTAATAGCGTGGTATAATAAAATTAGAAACGTTTAAAATTTATTTGGTAGATAGTTTATATAAAAAGATTGTTCAACTCAGGTCTCCGTAGCATTTGCTTTTTTTTTTCTCTCATATGTTTCTATTTTGTACTATAGTAACATGTAAGAAAAATAAGTAGTTAACTCAAAAAAATGAAAAAAAAAAACAACAAACACATTCTATCATTACAGTTTACACTACTTACCTAATTTATTTATTTATTTAGAATCCTATTAAAAAGCGCATGGTAATGCTGGCTATGTTAAATTCGTCGTATATACGGTGCATATACGTTCGTAACTCGTAATTTATGAATCATTATATACGTAGGTTATATACACAGGTATAGGTAAACCAGAATCTGATGGCAATTAGGGAAATCAAAATTTTGAGTGTGCAACCCTAGGGAAAATGGACTGAACGATCTTGATACTGCTTATTTTTTATTTTGTCCTCAATATCATTAGTCACATTACATAAGTGGCTATACTTAGATAATAATGAGATATCCACTTAATATTATGTAGGTACATACAAGTTGCATGTATAATTATACATATTATTTTTATATAGGTAATACATATTATTATTTACACATACCTATATTTGTATATTCATTATCATTATGCCATGTGAAAATATGGATGTAATGATAAGGCAGATCAAAACTAGATTGCTTATAATTTATTATAAATTAAAATAAAACTGTTTAGGTATTTTCGTAAGTATTAAGTATTAATAGATATACACATTATAAAATTGACTTGGACAGCTTTTACTTGACGAATAGCCGTATTGGAAACTCCTGTAATAAGTTTTCATAAAATTATATTGTAAACAACAAACAATATTATAGTTACCTAAGATAGTAGACCTACATATAATATTTTTAATTTAAAGTATCAAAACGGGTAAGGCCAATTGACCAATAAAATATTCAAAATTGAAAATTGTGATGTGTTTGACCCTTCTTCATCGAATGTTTTTCTATACACATTATAAACAACAACTCTTGCTTGTGATCGCAGCGGCTTTTTCGACATTTTCAAAGATTATTTAGACAAAATCCTAAAAATTATTCATCAATTGCAAAGAAGACAAATAATTTGACAACCAATTTGATATTGTCAAATAAAGTTGCCATATGAAAATCTATTATTTCTTAAATATAAATATGCCATCAGATTCTGGTAGACCTATATTATATTATAATATGTATTTTATAGTATAGGCAAAACTTTATAATAGTGTAACAAATAAAAAAAGATAGAGTTCGCCAAGCTCAAATGCCAAAACATTGTCATGTTGATGCCAAAAGTGGCAAAAAAGTTAGATATATAATGAAGTATTATAAATTATTAAGATAATATCTATTACTTCGACTATAGTATCTATAGAAGAATAATTACATAACATGTTTGTGGCCTTAAAATAATTAAATTCGGCTTGTGTAAGTTGCAAAGGGGAAACCTTAGAAATAGTTTTTTATCTGTACTTTGATCTGCAGTGTATGTAATTAATCTTAATATATAAAATTCCCGTGTAATGTTAGTTACCATATGGTTACCATACTCGTCCAAAACGGCTGGACCGATTCTCATGAAATTTTCTATGCATAACGGGTAGGTCTGAGAATCGGCCACGGGCCATCTAAGTATTTTTCATACCCCTAAGTGATAAGAGTAAGGCAGAACATTTGCCGGGAGCCGGGACTAGCATCCGCATAATTAAAACTAATGTAGGATTTTATATGGGATAGAAATTCATCATTCTACGTTTTCAGAATTCAGACACATTGAATGCAGAATGCAGATTCATTGAATAAGTAGGTACTTAATACTTATGTGCATTGTTAAGATCGTTGGTTATATTAAAATATTGTTCAATGGCCTCCTTGAATGATAATTTGTTACATAAGATTTTGCTCTCAGCAACTTCTATTATCGCAACAATGATTTCATACCAACTTCCATTCACGGCCAAGGCCAGAAGTAGACAAACTTGTGACGCAACCTAACATCTTTATTGGAATTACTGGTTTTTCAAAGGATCAATTAAACTTTATGAAAATCTAATAGTAGGTATACCTATATCAAATTGCTTTCCCTTTAAATGCTTTTAAATGCTTACCTAATACCTACATAATAGTAAGTGGAATGAAGATGGAAATTTTCATCATATTTCCATTTGGGATACGTAGGACATCTTTCATCAGTGCGAAAGCATTATTTTTGATAGTATAATATTAATACATATTAAACTTATACAAAAAATGCAATATTTTCAATAGGTTAATAGGTATACTCATTATTTTCCGAAATAAATAGCTGCGTGTCGATTTAATAATATCGAAGTAGGTATAAGACGCGAGCGGCGAGCAGCTGTATTGATAAGTTATATGAATATATTTATCATGTGTTCGATACGATGTTATAGATGTGTGTACGAGTGTGGCTGGAGGTAGGGCACGCGTGCGAGCCGCGGCGGACGGCGTCGGGGCGCGCGCTCGCACTCGACTATTATCGC
>CAJQZN010030569.1:0-10900 GCA_907164685.1 Colias eurytheme | reverse complement strand
ATTTGCTGCTCGATTACTCTATGCTATATGATGATTCACAGTATGTACTATTTTAATTTGTATAATTAAGTAGCTCTAGTCGTAAGACTACCTTATAATGGATATCTTTCATATAGTAGTGAAGTTCAGACTCAAAATATTCAGACTTCAGTAGTATACCGCGTTTTAATTTTAAGGAGTAACTGTGTTTCAATGTGTTCTATTCTGGTTGAAGTAATGTTTCCGGATAAAGAATGGTTTCAAAATGTATCACATATTTGTTCCATAAAAGTTAAACACTGTCAAGTCGATCATATATTTACAGATATTATTATGCTTAACTAGATTTATCGTATAGTAATGTTATATTTTATTTTATCAAAAGTTATATTTAGCCAAAACGGATGCCTTAATGTAACGTTTGTTTCACACCCATACTATTTTTTAAGTGCGTACATGTGTACGCATATGCGTGCTTATTTATAGGTGTGCATGCTTATGTCTATGTGTGTGTACAAATAATACAAAATTATTTATAAAAAAAAAACATTTTCTTCTCAGATACGAAACGGTGATCCGTCGTTTGATGCAGTTCCCGCCTATGTTCGGTCTCAGTACGACATTAGTTCGCGCCACGCAAGCCTTCTGGCATTTGGATCATAGAGACTTTCATGTAAGAACTTGGGAGTTTTTTTATGGGATTTATTGTTTTCTTTAGTAGGGTCAATTATATAGCATCAACTTAGGAGTACTTCTTCATAATTCTAGCATGAAACTACTAGCTGTTCGTATCATCGTCGTGTCGATTTGATGGGAATGAAAAATAATATAGTATATTATGTCTTCTAAAAATTATATAACAGCCATACCTTTTACTTTTATCCATTACAAATAAACAAAGAAAAATCTTTCCTCTTTATCCCATTAAGTTATAAATACATCTACAAATGTTCAACATTACATGAACTGAGATTATTTAAAAATAGATTTAATTAAGGCAACAAATTTTTTTTTTTTGAGTGTCCGAGTGATCATGGCTCGCCCCGGTTAGGCAGAAGACGCGGGTTCGATTCCCGCCTCGTGATCGAATTTTTTGTATTCTTTGAAAACTAAAATTCAATAATTTGTCTTTTTTCAGTTTGCCCTTGACCAACTGCAATGTCTAACAGGCAACACACTAACCGACTGGCAGCACCAAGTAGTACTATCATCTCTACTCGCACAGAAGAAATCCCAGGCTGCCTTACAATACTTACACGTTCGGAAACCGGCTCCCATACAAAATATGAAGAATAATGATAAACTAGAAGATTGGCAGTCGTGTTGCGATCTGTATTTAGCAAGGGGATTGGTGTTTGAAGCTCTAGATGTGGTCAGAATGTGTGTCCAAAGTGTGGGTTGTAATGAGGATAAGGTGCAAGTGCTGAATTATTTCTTTAAAGGTGAGTAAATGTTTGAGTTCTAATAAGGTACAGGTGCATTAGGAGAGGCCTACGTCCAGCAGTGGACATCGAAAGGCTGATGATTGATTGATTTATTGATTGAAGTACAGGTCTTGGTCTACTAACTTATCTAGCAGAATTAGTAATTGCAATTATACAAAATAATTGTAGCAATCTATTTCTTATGGGCAAAAATACTTTTAAGCTATTGCATAGCTTCTATCGCGGGCCTTGAGCGCGGAGACCGAATCGAAAAATTCCGTAACGAAAACACCTCACGCTCCCCACGGGGACGGGCACGGAGGTGTGGCTTGAAGGCATAGCATGCAATAGCTTTACCGCGGCAGTCCCCGAGTGTTTTATTTCATTATATGTGTACGTATTTTCATAATTTTTCGATTAAATTTTGCAGGTTGTCGTAACACAGGACAGCTAGCAAAAGTTTTACAAGTGACATTATTACCTGTTGAAGAAGAATGTTTTATTAAATATTTAAAAGATTGCAACGAGGCACAAACATCTGATATACTGGTCATGTACTTCTTACAACAGGCTAGGTAAGTTTAAGTTATTGGCGATTTTACTTAGCAAAACTTTTTGGATTTTAGACATGGTATTTTCACTATAATATGTAACTCACAATACATTGATTTGTAATATTGAAATCAGAAAATTAAATCCTATATGTGTAAACTTGTTGAGTTCAGGTAGAAAGGAAAAGTTTAATATAACTTTAAAGTATTAACTAAAAATAAAATAGTATATACTCTATTACTTACTCTCTGTTCTCAAATGTTTGTTAGTGTCCAATGCTTTAGAATTAAATTTAAAAAGTATGTGTATATGAACTGTTTCTATTAGGTGAGAATTAACCCATCAACTAAATTAATATACACTTACAGATACCTAGAAGCGGAACAATACAACAAGCAGATCAAATCGAAACCGCGGTATCGCGGCGCTCATTCCACGGACTCGTTAACAGAAGCGACAGAGAGAGACAACACTAGGGATACACTTGTTGCCACGTTAGTGGCGGGTGTGCCGCGGATAGCGGGCGAGGTTGCCGCACTGCTGGAAAGCGAATACGAGCCGCATGGTAAGTGCGCGGTTGCCGCGCTGCTTCATCGCCAGTATGAGCTGTGATCGTGATGTTCTCTTTATGAATTTGTTTCTTCTATAGAGCACGAGTTTGCCGCGCTGCTGGTTAGTGGTTAGCGAGTATGAGCCGCGAAGGTGGCGTTCGTTTTTTGAATTTGTTCTCATAATGTAGGTGGCCAGTGTTGTAGCTAGATTTAGTTAGTTTTCATAATGTAGTAGGTATAACACTAGAGACACGCTTGTAGCCGCGTTAGTGGCGGGCATACCGCGGATAGCGGGCGAGGTTGCCGCACTGCTGGATAGCGAACATGAACCGCATGGCGTTCTAATTTTGAATAGTGGGCGAGGTTGTCGCGCTGCTAGATTGTGAGTTCGAGCCGCGGTGGTGGCATTTTTTTTTTGAATTTGTTCTCATAATGTAAGTGGCCAGTTTTAGTGAACTTTTCAAGATGTAGTAGGATGTGTGTCTCTAGTGTTATATAATAACACTACTAATAATTGTATAATACTAGAGACACGCTCGTAACCGCGCTACTGTTTCTATTGCATTTCATCTAATGTTGTCGCTTTATTGATAGTGTTTTATAAATAATGACGGTGCGGTTAACTGATTAGTTTCTTTCAGGGCTTGCTATATTAAACCAAAACTTTTATATTTCTAGTTGTCGCTCCAAAGCCGATGTCCGTGTATGTGAAAGCAAACTCGCCTAAAAACACCTTTACATACAAATCTTCATTCATACAGGTATGTTCTGAACACATTTGATAAAAAAATAACTTTACTATGAGAAGATAATAATATTTTATTTGAATATTAATTCTTTTCTACAGGACACGATAGAAAATGCAAGTGAAACGTGGATAAATAAGCCGAAAATGAGAAAAGGACTAAAAAGGGCGTTAAATATAGACGAAACACCGTTCATTTGCACGCCTAAACTATACAAGACAAAGAGGTTTGATATAAATTATATATTGGAACAAATATCATTTATAAGAAGAAGCTAAAATCATAACCAAATGCATTACTGACACCTTTTTTTCCTTCATCAGGATAATTTTACTAATATTATAAACGCGAAAATTTGTGAGGATGGATGGTTGAATGTTTGTTATTATTTCACGTAAAAATTACTGAACCTATTACAATGGAACGTGTTATGTAAGTAGCTGAAGACCCAGAATAAGACATTTTTATCCCGGAAATCCCACAGGAACGGGAATTATGCAGGCTTTCCTTTGAAAACGTGGGCTGAAATCTGGTTAAATATATTATTGCTACAGGTCCGCCCCGGCTTCGCCCGTGGTACATATTTAGTATCCTATGTTCTTCTCCTGGTTCTAAACTACCTCCCTGCCAATTTTCAGCTAAATCGGTTCAGCCGTTCTTGAGTTATAAGTGGAGTAACTAACACGACTTTCTTTTATATATTTAGACTAGCATTCCACCCGCAGCTTCGCCCGCGCAGTCAAAGAAAAACCCGCATAGTTCCCGTTCCCGTGGGATTTCCGGGATAAAACCTATCCTATTTCCCGTGATAAAAAGTAGCCTATGTCCTTTCTTGGATATCAAAATATCTCTATACCAAATTTCATGCAAATTGGTTCAGTAGTTAAGGCGTGATTGAGTAACAGACAGACAGACAGAGTTACTTTCGCATTTATAATATTAGTATGGAATACATTTTACAGTTATCTCTCGGAACAAAAACCAAACGACTCAACACCGGCCAAGCGTGCCCGTCTCGATCTATCCCCCAAAACGCCAAACAAATCGGGTGTTAAAGTTAGCCAGAAGTTGAGCGAACAGATCGCTACATTATTGGACATGCCCGATGTTGAGAGCCCGAGGTACAAACATAATAATCGGCCGGAGACGCCGCAGAGTATATTGAAGGTATGTTTTTGTTCTAATTGGGAAGGTATTGGAATTTCAATTGAAAAAAAGACGTGTGGCACTCGGGGACTGCCGCGGTAAAGCTATTGCATGCTATGCCTTCAAGCCACACCTCCGCGCCCGTCGGAGTGGGGAGCGTGAGGTTTTTTCGTTACGGAATTTCTCGATTCGGTCCCCGCGCTCAAGGCCCGGGATAGAAGCTATGCAATAGCTTAAAAATTTGACTATGTGGAATTTAGTTACAAAATGAGATAAATTATTCTAGAATGTTGTTCATTGTTATAAATTTCATCTTAAACGGCCAACTTAATATTGAGAAACATTCATAAGAACGTGTTAAAAATCTGTTTTTATTATTTATTATATTTTTGTTGAGCGATTTAAAATATGAGAAATTATATATAGATCTATATATTATCTTTGATCAAAAACAGATACGCTAAAGTGAATTTAAAATATCGAGTTTTTTTTTTATTGTTTTAAAAGATTACATGTGAAAAATCACATAAAAATATTTTTAGAGTCGAAGAGCGGAATGGCAAGAAAATGCGGTATCTGTAACGGACTTAGCCGTGGACAGTGATGATGATATGGACACGGCGAGCAATCACACGCATTACAGCGATTCTACTAATAAGTATGTTTGTTTTGTTATTTTTAGTAAATATGGTATATGGATTTATTTGTTATCCTAGGTTATATTCTATACCTGTTGAAGTGACCCATGTAGTAGTTAGTATTGTAGTAGTTTTAGTTTTTCGCATTAATACTTTTGTTTATGTTTATTTAGAAGGCAAGCATTTTAAAAATGTTGGGCGGACATTGTATTTCGCAGGGTTGAACTTTTTTTAAAACCTTTTAAAATTGTATAAAATCCTTTCCATTGCCTAAAATTAAAAAAAATCTAGTATTATCGTGAAAATTTGAACAGAAAAGTGTTTATTTAATTCAGAAACTAAAAAATATGCCACATACTTATAGTAATCTATTAAATAATTGCATATTTTTTCAGACATCTAAGGTTCACAATACCGACACCAACCGAGTTGCCATCAACTTCGCCAGTCGCAATAGCTATACATAAAGCCCCGGATTCGCCTGATAATGAGGTAAGTTCATATTAAAATTAAACCTAAACGATTATAAAAACTGATAAGTTGCACAATGTTTTTAGCTTAAAATTAATTTTACATTAAGATTGAGAATATAATATTATTGTTTTATTAAGGACTTAGCATTATATTGTATGAATATATAATTCATTCACATATCATAGGTACAAGAACAAGACAAAACATTGGAATCTCCGCCAAAGAAATTCGCGGCTGAAAGCAAGATCAATCCGAGAAAATCATACAAGGACTCCGTTAAAGCAAGGTAACTTTTGTAATACGATGTTATTTGAAAAAAACGCTTTATTGCTCTGAAAATGATATAATTAAACTTTACCTGAGAATATATATTTTTTTTAATTTTTCGCTATGTAGTGATTGCTCACAGACGACCAGATTTATGTAAAGATTTATTTTTTGTACTTAATTTGAAATATTATTATTATTTTTTAGAAAATCCCTATCAATATCAGCGAACAGTAGTCTATCGGACGATCCGAACACATCAATAGAGAGCATAGCCGATATACCCGTAACTCTAATAAACCCGCGTTATTCCGGCGAGAGACGATTCAGCCGAACCCCAGAACCCGAAGAGCGTAAGAGAGAGACAGACATACGTGATCACACACGTGCGAGTGAGATGAGACGATTCGGTACGGAAATGAGCGAGTCAAGACGATTTGTTACAGAGAAGAGTGAGATAGAAATACGGTTCGGTACGAGTGTGACAAGGACGGATGATGTTATGGAGTTTAATAGTTCAGCGGAATTGAGTTTTGTACCGAAAACGCCTAAAGGTAGAAGGAGTATTAGATCTGGTGTTAGTGAAAGTACACCAGTGGCTAATAGGTGGGTATTTTATCGTATTATAGTTAAGATTTTATTCAAATGCTAATATTTCCTCAATAAAATTGAACACATTTCTTAATTTGTTAAGTTATTTTTGAAACATTTTCCTGAAGGAAAAAAAAATTAGGTGTAAACTGTTGCAAAGAAAATTAAAGATTTTTCTATATAAATCTATAAGTTTCCGTAACTAAACAAGTACGTATGGTTAAAATTCAATATTTCTAGAAGCCGCAGCGGAACTCCCGAACGTCAAGACTCACCGATAGTTACTCCGCTTCGTTCTAACAGAGCTACCAGGTAATTTTAACATTAAAACTACCGACATAGACTAAATAAAAATATGTATTTTTAAATTATAGTATATCATTTCATACATGATACATTTGAAACGGATAGACCTATATTGATAAAAATAATTTGTACACATGCACATGTACATAACCGTTCAAGTATAATTGATCAATAAGAAAAATTAAAATTCTTGCACTTTTTTGAAGTGAAAACTTCTTTAGCGGTGTTGAGCACTTTTTCTGTAATGGGTATAAAATCTTAAACTCGCGTCAGGACACGTGACCTGATCGAAAAAGCGTAAGACGCATACCATTCCAAAATATCAAACATGCTCAACGTTAAGGTTGATGTTCCGACCGTCCCTCCATACATTTTTGATTACCTCTAAACACTTAACACAGACACTATTTCTTTAAAACTAATCATTTTATCACTTCTCTATAATGAAATGTGTGCGCGTTCGACCTTTTTAATCAATAATTTACAATATTTACTTAGAAAAACAACAGTAAAATACCGGAAAAATTTGACACTTCTACAGTAGTGTGCGTGACTTTTGCCAAGCGAAACACGACATAAAGCACGACATCTAGCGCATAGACTATATATTTATTACAGATCTAGCGCGTCAATGTCTAAACGAAAGGCGATGTTTAGACATTGACGCGCTAGATGTCGTGCATTCGCGTTCGTTATCTTATGCATAATGAGCATAATTATTATTCTAATAAATCAAAGTTCTGTGTAAAAATTGAGTAATTTCATTTCCAATCGTTCAAAGAAAATAACAATAAAATAAAATAAAACTAATGACCTTAGAAACTATGTTTTTTTTTATTTATTACTCATTATTGTTCGTCCGTCGTAGGTCTGTAAACTGTATTGTACACTGAAGGTAAATGGTACTGTAGGTACTTTAGTTCGGCGTCGTCGCTCGTCGGCTTGATATAAAATTACATTCTTGATTTCATTGACACGCGCTATGATTTGCGCGCGGAATTTCTTGTGTTGTGAATTTATTTTTGTATGCTATGCATTTTAATTGATTCAAATTGCAATGTTTCTCTAGTATGCATTTGAGACTATATTGTAAATTGTAATAATTGATCGTGGGTATAATAATTAATTATTCTAATAACGCAATTAGTAATATATGTATTTTCGGTGGGATTCAAAACAAAAAATTGGCCCGTGATTTTTATGAAATTTCACCACATTGCAAATCACATCAATCATAGTTCATACACATGTATGACGAAAGTGATTAGTATTGTGGCTAACATTGACTCATCAGTTCATCACTGAAACCAGTGATAAATCAGTACCTATATCATATTGTGTTTGAATATTTTTAAACAATGATATAAGTATACAATTATTATAAATCGGTAAACTATCAAAGTAATCACAAACTTGCAAACATTGGTAAAATGTCCAGTAGTTTATGAGCCTATTCATTACAATCAAACAAACAAACAAAGTTTTCCTCTTTATAATATTAGTGTAGACAAACACTATGAATACGATCACGAATGCAAATTCGGGGATTTTCTAATTATTGCTAAATAATAATTGAATTCGTTTTGAAATACTCTATAATTTTTAGTGTATAAATAGACATTTATAATGTGGTGCTCATTTTTTTTGTACTGCTAACGCTATTGTAGGTACCTATTTTCGTTGTTTTATTTCAAGTGAACACGGCCATACAATTTTGTCACGAGCCGCCTATGATTGTAGGTACTTTTGTTAGGCTCCTTCGTCGTCCGCGTCGGCTCGAAAGTTCTTGATTTCATTGTCACGCGCTATGATTTGCGCGCGGATTTTCTTGTGTTGTGAATTTATTTTTGTATTATTATTATTTTTTATTTTTTTTTTATTTTATTGATTCAAATAAAATATTTCACTAGTATGCATTTGAGACTATATTGTATTATGTATAATTTATCGTAGGTATAGTTATTCTTATAACGCAGTTATATTTTCGGTGGGACAATTTGACCCGTGATTTTTCTGAAATATCACCACGTTGCAAATCACATCAATCATACACACGTATGACGAAAGTATAGTGGCTATAATTGACTCATCAGTTCATCACTGAAACCAGTGATAAATCAGTATATCATATTTTATTGTGTTTGAATATTTTTTAAACAACGATATATACAATATTATTATAAATCGGTAAACTACCAAAGTACTTCCGAATTTTCAGACAGACAAACAAGTAGTTTGAACACGCAGTTTTCTTATACTAGTAGCAAAAATCAAAACCATAATATTATGTTTACCTACTATATTTTACTAAAAGTCGAGTGCGTCGAAATCGTAAATAATAATATCTTTTTCACCTTCCTGGTTATTTTCCCATAGTAAATAGTGTTTTAGGTTTGTTGTTGTAGGTAGGAATAATAATAATTATTCTTACATGTTGGTTATGAAATGTATATTGAAATAATTTACTTTTACAAATCATTAGTGATATAAGTTTTGAGTGAAAATGCTTGGATCAGCATAATATTATATGGTACTTCAAATACATGTTTTGATAAAAAAAACAATAGTGTAATAAAATAAAACTGCGTTTTATTGTAATCAATGTTGACAATTTTAAATTCCAAAATTATTGATCAATAAAATAGTTTACACCAACAAATATAACTTTTATTTTTATAACAATCGTTCATAATATAAACCGTAGCAGGTGGCGTTTTGAAGTTCTGTCTACTCATACAGAAAAAATGGAAAACTTGTTTTTTTGTAAACAATTTATTACTCATGTTGTTTGGCAACTCGAAGCGTGGTCGTCCGTCGTAGGTACTTTTGTTCGGCGTCGCGTCGTCGTCCGCGTCGGCTTGATATAAAACATTCTTGATTTCATTGACACGCGCTATGATTTGCGCGCGGAATTTCTTGTGTTGTGAATTTATTTTTGTATGCTATGCATTTTAATTGAATCAAATTGCAATATTTCTCTAGTATGCATTTGAGACTATATTGTAATAATTGATCGTGGGTAGGTATAGTAATTAATTATTCTAATAACGCAATTATATTTTCGGTGGGATTCAAAACAAAAAATTGGCCCGTGATTTTTATGAAATTTCACCACATTGCAAATTATATATTATACAATTACAATTACAATTACAATTATTATAAATCGGTAAACTATCAAAGTAATTACAAACTTGCAAAATATGCTTTTCCGAATTTTCAGACAGACACACAATTTTATTAGTAGGGATGTAACGATACATGATTTTGCCGATACGATACAGATACCGATATTTGTAGTAATGTATCGGCGATACCGATACCGATACCGATATCGATGGCTTGGTAGAAAAATAAATAGTGAATTATGCATAAAAAGTTACCAACATTTAACAGAGACAACTGTTAATCGTATTCTTTTAAATAAAAATGCCAAATCAAAAAACAACAAAACCATTTATTTTAGTATTATTATTTTACAAAGTCAGTTAAACTTTAAGTAATACACATACAATCAGTACCTAATAAAAGTTTACTATTGGTAGAGTTTTTAAGAAAACAAAGTGCGCACGCGCGGGCGGCCTCCCGCATCGTTCATTGGGCGCGGTTTTTTGAATTGTTTGATATCGGTATCGGTTGTTTTACTATCGGCGATACCGATATATCGGCTTGCCGATTATATCGGCCGATATATCGGTATCGGTATCGGTATCGTTACATCCCTATTTATTAGTTTGTTTTAGCAAAGTAGGTACCTATACCTATACGCTTACGTCGCGCGTCGCGTCGTCGAAAACGGTGCGCCCAGAAACAAACATACCTAATTCAGTTACAATCCTTTTTTTGTTCCGTAATTTATTGTATTTATTCAAATACGATTTTTTTTATTCGTCGGCCAGTTCTACTAGGTATATAAAAAGATAAAATTGAAATATAATTATTGTAGCGACAGCCATATTATGTTACTATGTTTTCGTAAATATGTTTTTCACCTTCCTGGTTATTTTCACATAATCTTATCTTCTTATATATAAAAATGAATCGCAAAATGTGTTGGTAAGCGCATAACTCGAGAACGGCTGAACCGATTTCGATCATTCTTTTTTTATTATATTCCTTGAAGTACGAGGATGGTTTTTATGTAGAGAAAACGTAAATATTATGTACCACGGGCGAAGCCGGGGCGGACCGCTAGTATATATATATAAATGAATCGCAAAATGTGT
>CAJQZN010030568.1:513-29550 GCA_907164685.1 Colias eurytheme | reverse complement strand
AAAATTTTGGTTAAATTAATTTAATTAATTAAATTTTAAATGCCTACGTATAATTATTATACTACAGTAATTATTATAGCTTATCCAGTATGCTTTTATTAATATCAATTAATTATTTAATCCTACATAGCGCTGTGTGCCGAATAACACTGTTAAAAAATAAAATAATGTTTATTTCCGCAAAATTCAACAATTAAACCAAGTTACAAATCCGTCCATTTAATTAAATGACGCTTCGAGCAAAACATTTAATTTCTGTAATGGCAACGACCGTGGGATTAGGTATAATTATTTGGGATTTTTTTTTACGAACGTTACAATGAACAACGGATTTTTTAAATGACAGGTATGTAAGTACTTAAAGTTAAAGGTATTTTAGATTTTTAACCGACTTTAAAAAAGGACTAAAATATTAATAAATTCAAGTCTCAACAATATCTGAATAGTAGTAGCAGGTAAATTAGATTAAAATATTAAAGTTACTTTTGAATCTGAAATATGATTAATTGATATGATTTATGATGCATATAAAAGTCTAGTACTAATAAAATTATAATATTTGAAAGTTATCAATGTGTTCCCAACTTCCCACTCCCTAAAAAATGCAAACTAAGATACCTACCTATCATAAAAACTCTTATTTTATAATGTAACCTATAACTTGCCTTAGATAATTATCTGAAATATGATCATTATTTATTAATACACCATCTCAACAAAACTTAACAATTCATTACAACTATCATCTGACCTCAACATTTATTATCTGTATAAAATATTTATAACCTATTTCAAATTCCCGCCAATTTGCACTGCAGGGTTGCCAGTAATGAATATTTGCTAATATAAAGTTACCTCAACATGTGGCGAGATTGCGAAACCTCTAGAGTATTTCACGCTTCACTATTAGGGGAGCACAGATAATATCCGAATGTAATTTAAATTCGAATTTCACCTCTATACCATAGAGTATAGATGTTGGTAACATTTTTGCGCGGGAAAAAGAATTGTTGGCGTAAAATTCTATTTTGGCTAAATCACGACATGATGTCCTCAATGAGAGTATATCTTTAGATCTATTATGTGATGCTTTTATAATAATTGAAATAAAATTAACGTTGTTTTTAATAGTTACCTAATTGATTTTGTGAAAGTGTTTTGTTAAGTGTTCGAGACTGAATTTTAATGTTAGCAAAATATAATGAAAGTAGGTATAAATATTTTATATTCTATGGTTTTATTATGTAGCAATATCTATTTATTATTATTATGTAACCGATTTAAATATTATTATTTTTACTTCTCATATACCTAAGTATTCTAAAGTTGTCTGCAAGAGAACGCCCTAGGCAATACCTAAGACCGCCTTTTGTGTATTTTTGTAATAAAATTGTATCGAGTTATAACAGTGATTACTGATTACGTACTAGTTTAAACAAATGTGAAAATATTTTATTCAAATAAACATTTAAAAAATCGCCTCTGAATATTTTCGGCTATAGTTCAACAACAGCTAATCGGATTTGTGTTATTTAACAGAGCTATCTGATATTCAAAATAAACTGCAGTATTTGATATTTAGTTTTATAGCATTCACGTGCTTTTTAGATGAAATTTCTTTTAAGGATAGAAATATTCGATCACGAGCCGGAATTCGAACATGCGTACCTTTCGCCTAATACAGTAAACACTAAACACTATCCATACCTACTAATATTATTAAATGCGAAAGTAACTCTGTCTGTCTGTCTGTTACTCAATCACGCTGTGGAGGAAGGAAGGTGGAATTCCTCCATCGAAAAAGGGAGGATCCTCGACCAGTCAACTTGACTGGCCGGCCGTGAAGGCCCCGATGGATGATGTCGGAAAGTTGTATATATTAGGGTTGTTGAGGATTCCTCTTCCGCTTCCTCATAATGCGGAAGTTCCGCAATATTTTGGGTTCCTCTACCGTTACCGCATCCTCAAAAATGAAAATAAAAAAATCCTCTTCCGCTATCGCTTCCTCAAAATTTAGAGGAAATTTATGAGGATGCTGTCCCGATCGGGCGGCGAATTTACAAAGCCTATGTATTTGAGTTACGAGTCGGACTCTACTAACGAACAAGAGTAGAGTCTTACCGCCATATTTATATCTGCGCCTAACACTAATCTCTAAACATAATAATATAAAATTCTCTCATACTCAGAAAAACATATTATACCAAATAGGTAATGTTTGTCAAAAGTCATTTTAAATTAAAAAACAAACAAGTTGTTTAAGCTTACATAATAATATCTACCAGTTAGTTTTTTTTTGTGGAAATCGCCTAATGTCGCTTCTGAGTTCTGGCTCTGATATAGATTAGGTTTCTTCTGTGGGTTTTTTCGAGTAATATGCATAAACAAAAGCTCATCTGAGTCCGGCTCGTGACTCAAATAGTATAGTACTTACAGGCTTTGTAAATTCGCGATCGGGCGAGCTAACCGCCCCTAACCTTAAACATCAATATGTAGAGACAGGAGAATGGCTTTTGTTTCAATTTTTAATTTTAAGTTTTTGTTTTTTAATTTTGATTATTAGACTGGGGTAGAAGCCTTTGAAAATAATGAAAAGATAAAAAAAATCGCAGTCGGATGAAACCCATTAGAAAAGGAGGGGAATATGATAAAAATGTAAGGAAAAATAAATTACGGTCAATCCGAGTTCGGGAAGCGGGAGGGGGGAGCTTTTAAGAGAAAAAAATGGTTTCTCTCGATTTCCGACAAAACTACAAGTCCTATAGAAAAAAGTTCATTGGCAAAGTTGTAGGTAATGAAAAGTTCTATAACTTTTGTATTCACAATTTTTTCACATAACCTAAAAATTTCGGTGAAAAATTCAAAAAACCAAGTTTTTGGTCTTTTATTTCTATCTACTTCAAAATTTATTTTTTTTTCTACAAAATTTGGTGGAAACTTACTTTATTATGTCCCAAATACACTGTAATTTATTTGATTGAAAATATTTATTTTTTCGCGTTATTTTGAATTAATACCAAAAAAACAACCTAATTTTCAATCGAAAAGTCACCCGTCAAAATATCAGCTTTTTTTCAAAAACTTGGGGTGCCTTTTATTCATTGAAATCTCTACTTTCATATGGTGTAAAAAAAAATAAACACCACTATAGTAAATGTTCTGAGGAAATGCATACAAACAGTGTGATAATGAGCTTTTACTAAATCAGGCACACTTCTTGAACTCTATATCTTCTCTTGTATCGGCTTTTCGGTAATATTTCAAAAGAAAAATAATTATCTGTTCTAAGTTTAATATTTTACAGCATATTCAAAAGCAAAATGATGTCGTTAAAAACATTTCAGGTAGTTCGAGAAGTGTGCCTGATTTAGTAAAAGCTAATTTTCAGACTGTTTGTATGCATTTCCTGAGAACATTTACTATCGTGGTGTTTATTCTTTTTACACCATATGAAAGTAGAGATTTCAATGAATAAAAGGCACCCCAAGTTTTTGAAAAAAGCTGATATTTTGACGGGTGACTTTTCGATTGAAAATAAGGTTGTTTTTTTGGTATTAATTCAAAATAACGCGAATAAATAAATATTTTCAATCAAATAAATTACAGTGTATTTGGGACATAATAAAGTAAGTTTCCACCAAATTTCGTAGAAAAAAAAATAAATTTTGAAGTAGATAGAAATAAAAGACCAAAAACTTGGTTTTTTGAATTTTTCACCTAAATTTTTAGGTTATGTGAAAAAATTGTGAATACAAAAGTTGTAGAACTTTTAATTACCTACAACTTTGCCATTGAACCTTTTTCTATAGGACTTGCAGTTTTGTCGGAAATCGAGAGAAACCATTTTTTTCTCTTAAAAGCTCCCCCCTCCCGCTTCCCGAACTCGGATTGACCGTAATTTATTTTTCCTTACATTTTTATCATATTCCCCTCCTTTTCTAATGGGTTTCATCCGACTGCGATTTTTTTTTGTTTCAAAAATTATCTACTCTAGTCTATATAATTTCCTATCATCTTAATCCTCATCCGATTCCTCTTCCGCTTCCTCATCCGCATCCTCTTCCTCAAAAAAATATCCTCTTCCTCATCCGCATCCTCTAAATTTGTGTGTGAAAATTCCTCTTCCTCCTCCTCTTCCTCATAATCACTTCCTCAACAACCCAAGTATATATAGCTCTGTAGCGAAAACATTTCGCTTGCGCGATTCAGAGCGAGGTGTCGCTACAGGACTCCCCTCCGAGACCGGAGGTCGTAGTACGAATTGCCTTGCCAGTGCCAGGTATGTTCCAGTGAGTCGGAACAGGAAGCCGCTAGTTCACAGTGAGTCGGAACTGAGTGCGGTGATGCTGCGTGTAATGCTCCAGTGAGTCGGAGTGTGCAGTGAGGATGGCTGTGGAGCTGACCAAGCATGCGCGATCGCACATGGTAGTGGACAGGACTCCATTTGAAGCCGAGTGCGCTGGCTGGCGGGCGTTGATCGTAGGCGGGGAAGGGATAGATGAGCATGGACATCATGGATGGACAGAAGGAGTTGTGAACTGTCAGGGGTCACCACTGTGGAGGAAGGAAGGTGGAATTCCTCCATCGAAAAAGGGAGGATCCTCGACCAGTCTACTCGACTGGCCGGCCGTGAAGGCCCCGATGGATGATGTCGGAAAGTTGTATATATAGCTCTGTAGCGAAAACATTTCGCTTGCGCGATTCAGAGCGAGGTGTCGCTACAACGCCTTAACTACTTTAAACCAATTTGCATGAAATTTGGTATCGAGATATTTTGATACCCGAGAAAGGACATAGGATAGGTTTTATCCCGGAAATCCCACAGAAACGGGAACTATGTGGGTTTTTCTTTGACTACGCGGGCGATGCCGCGGGTGGAAAACTAGTTACCTATAAAAAAGAAGAAATCAAGGCCTATAAACTGGATATTATCTGTGATATTACTACCTAACTACTCAAATTTAAATTATAAGCAATTTTCGATATCTTTCGTTACCCTATAATATTAATGACCTAGCAAAAACAGCATCAAAATCGGTCCAGCGGTATCCACGCTACGCAAACAAACCCATTCACAATTCTTAACATGTTAAATCGCCCGGCGTCGCACAAAGAGCTTCCGTTCCATTGTGCGAGAGAAATAAATAATATTACGACTCACTACCTTAATGAACCTGTGTGTTCAACCTTTGGTTGTAAAGTTAAAAATATAATAGATAGTTATTTAATATTTACATTACAAGCTATAAAAGACATACCTAAACCTAGCCTTGTATAAGTACGTGTATAAAATTGTTAATGTTAAGTGTGTACTCTTCAGAAACTTAAAAACATTTAGATACGTCTATTGAGGTCAAAGTTGGATACGATAAGAAAAACAACTTCAAATATTCTTTTTTTTCTCAACCATACCGTGACAGAGTGCAGTGCTACAGGGTAAGTAGTAAAGCAAATTTTTTATATACTTTTGCATTATTTTTCATAGAAAAATTATACTTTCCAAGTTTCCAATACAAAAAGCATTATTATTACGTAGCTGTACCTATAATATGCATTAGGTTGTTACTACAGCTGCTGTAGTAACAACCTATTACCTAATGCATATTATAGGTAGGTTGTCTGTTTATTTACAAAACACTTACAACCGAGTTATAAATAAGTCACCAATTTTACATTTAATTTCTAATGTATTCATATTGTGTAAATACAATTAAGTTTGAGTGAATTATTAAACAATTTTCCGCGATAAAACATTTCCCTATATTAATATCCGGGCTATTATTAGATTCAATTCTACTTAAATGGATTGTTACAAATAAAGACTCCTTCTCAGAAAATATATTATTACTTATTGAACCAAATCCTTAATATGTTCATACAAAAATAAACATTTATTATGTATTACAATATAATAGAAAGTAAAAAGGTTGTCAACCCCAGCTCAAGGCTATAGATAATAAATTAAACATCCTTTCAGCTACCGTGCGCTCCGCAGGCTTAATCAAAAAGATTTATTGCGAACCTTAAAAAATATATAAATTACGGCAATTTGTTAAAATTAAATAAAACCCGCTTTTTTTCTTGATAAAATGTTAATATTTTGTGTACGACCGCGACGGTAGCGGATTACGTAATAATCTAGATTTTTAAATAAATTGGTTTATAGAATATGTAAATTTCGTAGTTTTGATGGACGTGTAATAAAATTAAGGTGTGCAGGTATTCATTGTATCGTTTTTATTTGCTATTTAATTGGGGCTCATCCAGGGCCGTATTTAAATGTTATTATAAGTTATAACATGTTTTTATATTGATTTATTGTAAGTATGACTGGTATGACTATACTATTGGACATGTTTTTATAATTCACTGAAAGTGTATTTATGGATATAAAATATCTGCAGTGCCGGTTTAAGGGCCACTGACACCCCAGGCGAAAATATTGTAACGCCCACTTGAGGTGTTCTGAAGGTTTGCACCAGGAGAGGCAAGAGACTCCAACTTCAGACCTTGGCGCCCCCCAGAATTTGTCGCCCTGGGCCATCGCCCCCTCTCGCCCCCCCCCCCCCCTAACACCGGCACTGAATATCTGTTATACATATAAGGGTTATTTCACAGTTGCATTAAGTAAAGGATCAAAATAAAACACAACATGTAAAAGATAAATTTTATTTATTCCAGTTTCCACGTTTTTTTACACATTCTCTCTCCTTCACTACCTGTAGAAAATCCCTGAAAGATAAGATTGTTCTTATTAAAATAAAATGTATGCAGAAGATGTTACGTTATTTAAATCGCTATCTATGATTTTCATATCTTTGAATGATATACATTATACATATATAGCCTATAGCTCGATAAATGGGCTATCCAACACCCAAAGAATTTTTCAAATCGCCCCAGTAGTTCCTGAGATTAGCCCGTTCAAACAAACAAAGAAACAAATTCTTCAGCTTTATTATATTACTAGCTTTCCACCCGCGGCATCGCCCGCGCAGTCAAAGAAAAACTCGCATAGTTCCCGTTCCCGAATAAAACCTATCCTACGTCCCGGGGTAAAAAGTAGCCTATGTCCTTTCTCGGGTATCAAAATATCTCTATACCAAATTTCATGCAAATTGGTTCAGTAGGTAGTTAAGGCGTGATTGAGTAACAGACAGACAGACAGAGTTACTTTCGCATTTATAATATTAGTATGGATGTATAGATTTGTCATTTTAACTCACACATAAAAAGCTAAACAGACCACGACATTTGTAGTTTATCTGGTGGTACGTAAGTATTCAATACTAACCTAACAACCACTGGCAAGTCCGGGGCCTCACACAGATCATTGTGGCCTCTATCAAACACGTGAAACTGCACCGGGGCCCCACCGTTCGCACGAGAACGCGCAACACAATCATGCAGCTAAATAATAATACAATAATAACCTCCATGTCAATATAATATCATGAATTATGTCGTCAATTGTATGTCGGGTAGATTACCTATAGATACAAAATAGTAATAAATAATATTGTAGTTTGTATATAGACTACAGTTAAGTATAGAATACAGAGTTAAAAAACTTTTTGCTCTAGTCGCTACACGACTATATAACTTAAAAGGGAACATAAACTTGACACAAATCAGTAGTAATCACCCATTTAATTACTAAATTCGTTTTATGCCCAACGTTCCGCGGCTTTATCCGCTTAGTCAAGGGAAAAGAACAGCAGAAAGATAGAAAAAAAAATCATATTAGTATAAATTAATATTCGTAAGTATATTCGTTTGTTAATTACCTTAACCGCAAGCTCATACGGCACGATCCTATCGCCCTTCGAGTGCAGCATCAGGACCGGAAGACCAGGGACCTTCGCCAAGTACTCATCAGTCGTGAACGAGAATTCATCGGAACTGCTGAAGGGCTTTATGAAGGAACGCTTGTAGTATGGCAGCCAGGATACTAGCTAAAGTTTAGAAAATAATAAAAAATTAACAAGTATCAAGTAGATCCTGGTTTAAACTGATCCGTTTTTTTTATTCAGGTAAAGCTTTCCTTCTTCATTAATTGAACAAAAGTAAGATGCACTTCTGGTCAAGTTGTGTAATGTTTTTATGTAATTAGTAGTTACCTAGATAATTTTCACATGAGTCTCTAAATGTTCTCTTACCTGCTTGATTTTCATATATTTTATAAATTACTTACCTTTGAAAACGGATGTTTCTCAATCTCTTCCAGTAGATTATTGAAAGGCGCCTCAAGGACCAGCGCGTCGGGAGCCGGTAGACACTTGTGGTCGTTACTGCGGCAGAGCTCTTCGATGTTGGCCACTAAATTGGACGCTATTGCTGTACCTTAGTTATAATTACGTTTAAAATAATAATAATTATGAAGTTAAATACACACAAAAAAGCACAATACGAAATAATATGTTTAATCAGTGAGGTTTCCTTCAATTATAACAATTTTCATCAATACTATCTATACATAGATATAAATAAAATTGGAAAGCCTGTTTGTATTGAAATAACCGTTTTTTAATAAAAAAAATTTAAATTTTTGTCTGTCTGTACCGGTTAATCTCTGAAACGGCTGGCCCGATTTTGAAGAGAAATTCACTGACAGATAGCTGATGTTATAAGGAGTAACTAAGACTATTTTTTATACTGATAAATAAGTATGTAAGTATGTAATTTAATCTGTAACGTATAAAAAAAGCAACATGTTAAAAGATCTACCCAGAGAGTGTCCCCAAAGAACAACCATGGGTCGTTTCTCCTTATCCACGACGTCCATGAGCCACGCGTAGACTTTCAGAGCATCTTCCACGACACCTCTCTCTGTTGGGCGGATGTGAGATGAATCACCGTAACCTTAAAAATATAGTAACTAGTTAAACGCACAGATCATGCCTTATTTTTTTCTCAGATGGATATGTATTTCAGACACTCTTTATTTATATTTTATCAATAGCTGCTACGCGCGGTTTCACCCCCGTGGCTCCACTCCTGTTGCCCGTAGCGTGATGAAATATAGCCTATAACCTTCCTCGATAAATGGGCTATCTAACACCGAAATAATTTTTCAAATCGGACCAGTAGTTCCCGAGATTAGTGCGTTCAAACAAAAAAACAAACAAACAAACAAACTCTTCAGCTTTATAATATTTTATATTAGTATAGATTAATTTAAGCAAAATTATGTTTAACCTATACTTTACAGTTTACTATTCCAAATAAGCCAATAAAAATTAGAGATAAACTACGATAACATGGCGCGCCCCTCCAAATTACTGTTTCAATGTGTGTAGTGACATCCTTACGAAGGAGTTTGTATGTACTACGTGACCAAGCCAACTAGACCCTTTTCAACTGTGACGTCACCCGCCCATGTCTCGGGTACAGATAGCAAAAAAAAAATATTAATAATATCACTGTTCGCTCTCCGCTATGAATAGTCTTATTTTTCCCCATTTCGAGGGCTGTCTATGAATAACAACACAGTAAAAACTTAAACAAATAACAACAAAAAACTTAACAGTCAACAACAAGCTTTAACGATTAATAATAAAAAGTACAGAAATAACTAGCGATGCGAAACGTACGAATGCGTCGATGCTGCGAACCCGGAACCGTACTAAGGCGAACGCGGTACCTGAGGCGGTAAGCGGGCGGGGAGGCCGCATTCCACCCGAGCGTCTAGTTGGCTTGGTCGAATAATAGTTGTACGTATTCGTCTTTAGTACTTTACGTCCAGATTTGTTGGTCAACTAATCATAAGTTGCCGAGCGCCCAAGACAACGCACGTGTCGTTTTCATAGAATACGTCAGTGCAGCGCCATTACTAATAATAATGAGCGATTAGAGCGTGACTAGTCGAGCAACAAATCCGTGGATTTGTTTTTGTTTGACGGCCGTCTCATGACGCACACATGCGTTGTGAATCTTGGTGGTGCATTGTAATTATACTTTCACAAATACATACTTTCAAACGTTTTGAATTTTGGAGGGGCGCGCCATGTTATCGTAGTTTATCTCTACCTAATTGTAGAGTATTCATAACATAAATATGCAGCGTAAGCAAGATATTATGGACCTAGTCATAATTTATGGTCTTTTTTTGCAAATTATTAAAATAATGTTATATTAAACATTTCATCGAATGATTTTTCCCATACACTTACCTCGATAATCGAACGTGATGACGTGATAGTTCAGATCTTGGAACACTTTATACATTTGTAGGCGATGCGGTGACCCTCTGTGGTTTGAATTACCTGTTTAAAATTATTCGAAGTCACTTCTTATATTATAATATCTAAGAGATATTGTTTGTGATCGACGTGGCAACAAACACAGAGAGAACTGCGTATTTTGGAGACACAATATATTCCAAGCTGCACCGATTATTGGTGGGAATCGAACCCATATTCTTCAGGTAACAGGTTAAAAGGCATAGATCTTAATCACTATCACGGGTCAATTTTTTTTCATTAATTATATTAATACTATCATTTTCTCTAGTAGAATTATTTTAACACACAAATGATTAATAATAATTGATTTGTTACAGGGCCCCCTATACTAAATCCGGCCCTGCCCTTCTAATAAATCTATACCAAATTCATTTTCAAAATATTATTTTTATATTTGAAACCTTACCATGACAATAAAGTACGATAGTATTTCTTGTGTTTTGCAATTCGCGATGGAGTCGGTCACAGAGAGTCGACTCGCTGGTTGTGCTGAGCAATTCTCGTAACACCGTACATGGTACTAGGTGCCATATTCCTGTGAGAGATGTGTGTCTATGAAGTTTTAAGTGTAAGACTGTATAAGCATACTCATAATGGAATATAATACACAATCTACAATAATATTGATTGATATAGGTACTGCTACGGATAAAATCATAAGTAATTTTAGAACAATTGTATATTGTTACAAAACTATAAGCGATTATTTGCGAGCTTCCAATGAAACTTGTCGATAACAATTTTTATCTTTTATCTCTATCCTATCAAGATTTATAAAAGTTATACCTACGCATATAAAAATTGTTTGGCCGTAGATAAAAACGCATAGGTAGTTCTTGTACATATTTTATGTATTATGTATTATTATGTAAATTAAAATATAGGTACGTACATAGATACATAATACATACTTGATATATGCATGATATCATAAAATCTGCGCTGATCTTACCTATTTTAATCGGACAATTATCGACTTTTGATTCAAATTCGATGCTAAAGTTTCTACCGCCCATTATGTTGCAACTTGCTGGATTGTCGAAGTCCAAGTTTTTAGGGTAATTTACTGTGAATATAAGGACATATTAAGTGATGATATTACTCAAAAATCTTCGATATTTATTCAAATGAAGAAAAATCTTCATAGCAAACATTTTTAAGCAAGTATTTTTATAATCTTATAATCTTCAAAGCGAACTTCATAATGTTTTGAAGGTAAGTTCAAAGTTGTAGCATAGGGTGGTAAGAAATTGGGACATTATTAAGTGAGCGTAAATAAACTCTACAGAGTAATTGCTATTTTGTATTAACAGGCGCAAAAAAGTAGTGACAATATGTATATTTTGTTTGTTTGTCGTTTTTACGAAATAACCTATTGATTTTATGATATACAAAGGCTAGGTTTTACTGCAACAAACCATCTCATTTCAATAGGCAAATTCATTATGATGCGCATTGAATCACTCCGAAATTTAAAAATTACGTTATATGGCGTTACATTAAAATTGTATTGTGTGAGGAGCGGGCTGAAAGGGTTAGTTGAATATTTCAGAACTAAGTTAAGCATCTACGTAATTAAGTAGGTATTTGTATTTGTGAAATCGTAGATATGTTAAGAAAGAAGGTTTTTGATACATATACAATCAGACATAGTGTTCATTTGGTGTCACTGTACCGCAAAATTTATCCTTATATGTACCATACTTACTGCAATTAGAAAACACCATCTTCCGCTGTACAGTCTTGCTGTATCTAAACATGAGCGGTAATACAGCTACTTGCATCACCAACACGCTAGCGGTGAGGGACGCGCCGGTCAAGAGGAGTGTCCTGAACATACATACACACTTTAAATAGAGTATGTTTTTGGTTAATATCTTCGCTTTTATTACTTTGCGATATCTTCTGTTTCGCTTTCGGTTATAATGACAAACATAAAACAATTTGCATCAATATTGGATCTAAACATACGCATCTAATATAATATATAATACAGGTACGTACGACAAAATTACGATTAAATTCGCAGATTAACGAAGACAGTTTAATTATAAATTGAAACAAAATGTATATTGTATACCTTTTGAGTCCTGATAGATATTGTGTGGTAAATATAGTCATTGCATTCGTTATATATTATTATTAATTCATGTGTTTTTTTTAAAGTGAGAAATATACATTTATTTAATAGTTATATCTTAGTTATATAGTTTAGTGGCAAAACCAACGGGTAAAATAGTGACTTTAGTCAAATAATAACTTGTACATAACTAAGTTTATTTTATGGTACTTACCCGAAAACCATGGTGTTTTCTTGTAGTTTCACTTTAAATAATTTACATATTTTCTCTTTTTTATTTGGTTTAATTTTATGTTTTTGTTTATATCATTTCAATTGGACATTGAAGTGAATTTGGCGTAATTTTTTATGAAATAGTGATAAATAAAATACGACAGATAATAAACATGTGTATTTTTCAGGCGCAATGTCAGTCTTCAAAAAGTTATTTCTTACATCCATTTAAATGTTTTCTGTGGTTTTCTAGCACATAAATAAATAATAATAATATCCCGAAGATGTAAAGTTTCTTTGATATACAACTAGCTGGCCCAAATAGTAGTATTTTTTGTAAGCTTTTCAAATTTAAAAAAGTTATCTATACTAATATTATAAAGAGGAAAAGTTTGTAAGTGTGTATGTATGTATGTATGTATGGTTTTCACGCAAAAACTACTGGACCGATTTCAAAAATTCTTTCACCATTAGAAAGCTGCATCTTTACTGAGCAACATAGGCTATATTGCATTTTCAAAAAAAATTAGAGATCCTTACCAAAAATGCAATAATGTAACCCAAGGTGTAAAAAAATCCTCAATAAAACTTCTGTCATCGCGTGCGCTGCGGAATCTATTGAAGATAGAACAAAAAAATGTTCTACGGTATTATAGAATGGATCAATATCTACAAGAAAGTCCGCGATACCATATGTCCATCTTCAGTAGTTATGTTACTACAACAACTTTTTTACGTTTTCAAAGTAAATAGAAGTGCCGACAGTAATCAAACCATGTTATCCATACACATATATTAATCCTTATCCCATTAAATGATGTTTTATTATAGACTGTTTCAATACCAGCAAAATACTTTTTAAATGAAAAGAATTGGATATTCCATTCAAAAGATATAACGAATTTTTTAAAAGTGTCAATATACAGAAAATAGTAGGTATACTGTTCGAGCAGGCCGTAGTGCGGGGGTCACGCTCACGGAGGAATTCTACCAATATGCGTCTTGACGGAACACAGTGGGGTTTTGGTCGGTAGGAATCCGACATAACCCACGGCCCCTCCCCCGGAGGCCGTGGGTATCTATGAAAGATTTCCCCACTAAAACAAAAAAAAGGCCGTAGTGCGGGACGGGGTAAAGGTGATTTTCATGTGATTAAAAATTAAACCTATAGTCCGACCTATAGTAGACTTTTCACTGTAACGATATCGCTATCTATGCGGGTGACACCGCAGGGCATTGCTAGTTATTCATAAAGTAAACCTACACTCATCATAATTCGTTCAGCCGTTCTTAAGTTATAAATGGTGGACTTTATTTTACAAATTCGACAGATATGTAGTTGTTTATACATATTAGAACATTATAAAATATTATGTAATATTTTGTATATTAACGAACCTTAAAATAACAGATTTTAGGCATTTGATCTGTGCTCTGTTTGACAGCTGGGGTAAAATAAAACAAAAAGTATAATAAAAAATCTATTTATTTCTTATTAAAATAAAATAAATAATGGATGTAAAAAAGCAGGTACTTTGGTACCAAATGTAGTGTCCTAATTCACAAATATTCGTGCGATTAATTTAATAATACATATCGACAAATATAAAGTCTTAAACGGATTTAAAACAGGATTTATTCATTATTTCATCTAAACACTACACTGGTGGTGAATATAAAAAAATACGCTTTTTAAAACTACCTTCACCTAATTCAATGCAATTTATAAAATAATTTAACACTATAAAAAGGATAAATCAGTTTGAAATCCGCTTAACTTTCAATGAATTTATAATAGTCGAGAACACAAGAAAATGTTTAAATAAATGTCATAATTTTAATAATCAATAGTACGTTAATTATAAAATAAAATATAACTATAGTAAACAATCAGTGTTATAATAGGCCATTGTGATGTTAGGCAATTGAACTTAATTTAGTAATGCTAAGAGAAAAAAAAATACAAATGTTTTTAACTGACGTAACACAAAATGGTTGAATGTATTTCGATAAAATTTTACACAATTACCTATATAATAAAAGTCACGATACAAAGCCAACCTTACATCATATATCTAAATATAACTAATAAGAAATATTGTGACAAAACCCACAGCCAAACAAATTATATTATCTATATTTAACAACTATCTTGTTTATTAATCTCAGCTAAGTGAACTGTGTCCACTTTATTATTAAAACAATTTCAATTACAAAAACATTTATACATATAAAAGAAAATTACAATTTTCTTTAACACGCAAAAACAAAAACTAAAATATGATAGCCAGTTTCGTAAATTTCGTATATGTTATATTTAGTTTATCTGTCAATTACGATCATAATGTATGAAAATAAGTGTCAGAGTTTTAAATGCTATTTAGGCTATCAGTAACTTTATCAGGAAGTTGTAAAACTGGCTAAATTTAATATACACAACAATTATACAAAACAAGCACACATAACCTATGAGTATTTTCATAAAATCGTACGAAAATTTGCCAATTAGGACACGAAAAGCGCAAAGCAAATTTAAGCATCCAACATAGCTGGAATCGAACCCGCGACCGAGTAGTTGTGAAGATTGCATTTAACGGTGTTTTGTGACGAATTCACTGAAAAAAAATAAACACATTATTATTACAATAACATTATGAACGTGAAAAATAAAAAAAAAAATTATAATTATACACGCGAAGGATGGATGTGTGGTATTTATTTAATCCATGAGAGTAAGAAGTGATCTCTACCAGGCAACTACGGTAAAAAACTGAAAATCAGTGGTGCGAATGGTTTTATTTATCATTCGTCAACAGAAAAATGTTTTATGTATTTATTGTGTAACCCTATGCTCTAGTGTTTTTATCTAAAAAAACGCATCAAAATCCGTTGCGTAGTTTTAAAGATTTAAGCATAAAAAGGACATAGAGACAGAGAAAGTTGTTTTATACTATGTAGTAATATATTATAACTCACCCAATAACTTGAGCTAAATCTTTGGCATGACATATATATTTGTGTCCGAGACCCTCATCTTTGTCGTATGCGTGTAGAGATACTTTTGAGTCGTCGTTGTTTCGTGATTCTACAATGGATCTGTATAACTGGAATAAATAAAATATTTATTAAGAAAAAATATGAAAAATAAAGGACAATTTTTTGGTACATATAACTATGTATATACAGTGGTGGACGTTTAATTAGAAACAGGTAACACGATGAAGTAGTTCTGATCAAGTGTCTAGAAAAGTTGGACCATGAAAAATCACTGCTCGCGAGGATAGGCAAATGATTCTTTTGGCAAAAATGGATCCATTTAAAAGCTCAAATTCTATTATAAAATTAGTTTTTTCCGAAGATGAACCACGCCATGTGTCGATGAACCACTGTATATAGTATATCTCGTGTCACCATGTTTGTCCTTAATGGACTCCTAAACCACTTAACCGATTATAATAAAATTCGCACACCATGTGCAGTTCGATCCAACTTGAGAGATAGGATAGTTTAAACATGTAGGTACCACGGGCGAAGCCAGGGCGGACCACTAGTACTATATTTTTCTTAATTTAACATAATCATAAAAGGGAAAAAATCTTTTAAGCTTCCTTCCTTAGCCAGAACGGCAAAAAATATCAAACTTAAAAACATTTTTTTTTTCATATTAATAAACAACCTTACAAAAAAAAACATTTTTTGTATTTTTTTCTTACCTTTACCCCCACACAGAAGGGCACAACGACATCATCTTTCGCATGCAATATCAAAACGGGTAAATCTTTGGCCTTCGACAAATGTTCGTCCGATTTGAACGAATGTCTCTTGTTATTCACGAACGGTGACACGAATGTCGCTTCGAAGTATGGCAGCCAATTTACTAGCTGAAAAAAATAGAAAAATATACATATACATATGTAGATGAACACAAAATCGTAAAAAAAATGTTAAATATTAAATACTAAAATGTGAAATGGACAAAAAATTATGGAGTAAACACTAGATATAATTAAAATAATACTGTGTAGTAAACACTGGGTTTAATGAAAATTAAAATACTGTGCAAAAATCTACAAGAACAAATAAATTTTATAGATTTTACCATTTTAAAGCTACATTATTTCTCACTAACTACGTATTTGCAAGATATAATACTCAAAATTGTACGATTTTAAACCGCCTTCAAAAAGGTTATTAATTCAACGGTATTTTTTCACTTTGTTACTTCAGAACTTTGGACTGGATGAACAGATTATGATAATTATTTGAAACCAAAAAAAATAATTTCTGACGTTTTTAGTTTTGAATATTTGAAGGCGGTTTAAATTTTTTTAAATACTTATACTAATAATAATCTAATAAATACACATTAGAACGAGTTTCTAACAAACACCGGAGCTAGGGGATGATTCGCGACTTCGTCTGCCAAATTATTGAAAGGCGCTTCCAATATCAGTCCTTGCGCTTGAGGTAACGGATTAGGACGATCTAGGACACTCCTAGATAGCTCTCCTAGGTTTCCTAGGAGATGGGAGGAGATTCCTGTACCTGAAAATGAGATTTTTTATTATTTTTTGTACTTGTGACGGTGCATTTACATCAAACGAACATAGAGCTATCAAACGAACATAGAGCTATCAAACGAACATAGAGCTAGAGCTATAGCAAGAGCATTGTTAGTGTAAACGAAAACTTGTATTCAGTGTTGTTCAGTATTAGAACATTGCATAGAATCTTTTCGAACGCACTATAGTCGAGCCAATTTAATAGGCAACATTTGACGTCTATCAATTTTATCTTCGAAGAGAGGTAACCTGCTTAAAAACATCGATTAAAGTGAATTAATCGATACGGATTTGAAACATTTGTAAATCGAATTTATTAATTTATGATGATTTTTGTTCACAAGTAATCAATGCATTCGATTCTAGATGTCAGATCTCGATTTTTAGAGTAACATCTCTGGTATTTAAAAAGAAAAAAGGTTTATTGACACAAAATTGTAGCGACGTCAGTTCTTCAATTCAGAAATTGTTTATTATGTTTAGAATGGTTCATCAGTAAAATGAAATTTTAAAATTACTTGTATCGGTCATTATTATTATAAATATGTAATCGTTATTGAACAAAGTTAAGCAAATGTGCAGATCTAACAGAAATACATATCATGTTATTCTATGTTGTCGTTACTAGGTTACGTTGTTGAATTTTGTTGAACTGTCAAATGTTGCCTATTAAAATGGCTCTACTATAAGAACAACGAAAGAATGCTCTACGCTTGTTTACACTAAAATAATTTGACATAGTGGGGTTAGAATGAGCATTCGCTCGTTTGATGTAAATGCACCGTAAGAGTCAAGAGATTCGTTTGCTTTATACTCAACATAATTTATCATTTATCTAAAGAAAATATTAACAGATAGGTAAGTATAAACAGAAGTAGATAAATCAGAGAGTATATTTATTATCCATACTAATATTATAAATACGAAAGTAACTCTGCCTGTCTGTCTGTTACTCAATCACGCCTTAACTACTGAACCAATTTGCATGAAATTTGGTATAGAGATATTTTGATACCCGAGAAAGGACATAGGCAACTTTTTATCCCAGGAAATAGGATAGTTTTTATCCCGGAAATCCCACGGGAACGGGAACTATGCGGGTTTTTCTTTGACTGCGCGGGCGAAGCTGCGGGTGGAAAGCTAGTTTACATATAAAAGGCTAATATCTAATCTAATACTAGCTGTGCCCCGCGGTTTTACCCGCATTGCTCCGCTCCTGTTGGTCTTAGCGTGATGATATATAGCCTATAGCCTTCCGCTGATTAGCGCGTTCAAACAAACAAACAAACTCTCCAACATTATAATATTAAGTATAGATTATATGATATGGTATCACAAAATCTCTTAGCAACTTTACAAATATTGTAATAGTAGTAATTTATTAGGATAACCGATAAGAGATTATTTAAAAATTCCATCCACTTAATAATATTTGGATAGTTCAAAACAAATAAACATAAAAAAGAGCGTGTGTCGAGCACACGCGTCAGAAGTGAAACTTCTTTTGCAAGATTCAAAGATACCAAAGCTGTCGCCTTAGTCCTTACTCCATGACGTGACGGTATTTGAAATTTCACTCTCAACGCTCCTAAAGAAATTTCTCTTCAAAAATATTCCCTTCCAAGTTTACCAAAAAGTAAGAAAAAAATATATTAATATTACCCAAAGAATGTCCCCACACAAAAACAGCGGGTCTGTCTTGACCGTTGTCTATTGTATTGTTCAACCAATCGTACACAATAAGGGAATCCTCGACGACGCCATTTTCACTGGGATTTATGTTTGTGGAATCGCCGTAACCTGAAAAATAATACTTATTTACTGTATTTTTTTTTATTTATATTTATTTATATTTTAGGAGAATCTGTATTCTTAGAGGTAGTCCCATAATATAATACTCACAATAAGCCATTTACAGATTCTCACGGCTAGAATAATATTAATATGTAACAATTACAAATGTGAGCGATTACGTACACGAATCAAATGCCTAAAACCAATGCTATTGTAACACTAATTAAATTACATATCAACTCGACCACCAGTATTACTGTATTTCTATTTTTAAGCATTAAAAATTAGGAGTTCGCTTGTTTGTTACGATTTATAACAAAAACTGTGAGACAGTTTTAAAACATTACTTCACCAATAGAAAGCTATATTTAACTCAGGTTTCTGCTCAGTTATTGTACACTAGCTGCGCTTCACGGTTTCACCCGCATTGCTCCGCTCCTGTTGTACTTAGCGTGATTATATAATATAACCTCGATAAATGGGCTATCCAACACCGAAAGAATTTTTTAATCGGACCAGAAGTTCCTGAGATTTGCGCGTTCAAACAAACAAACTCTTCAGCTTCATAATATTGTAGTATAGAGATATTATGTACAGTTTCGTTTATAAAAATAGAAAAAATAGGCGTTCAAAACATACATTAAGAAAATAATGGTCAGTGTAAATTTAATTACATGGTAAGTTAAGCAACTTAATTAATCCCATACTAATTAAAATACACATAAATTTCATTTATATACTGATATATTACTTATGTATTGTCAAAGAATTTTTAATTAATAAATTTCCAACATAAACCTTATAGAATGTATTCTTATAATAACCTCAAAAGGTCACAAAATCACAAGGTCATATAAATAACTTTCCGAGGTCAAACAATGTACAGCATACATAATAAATATAATGACCATATAAACTAATTAATTACCTTTATATTATTTAATTATCTTTTTTGTGATATCAACATAAAAACAAATTAATTAATAATTCATATTGTACGAAAAATCACGAAAAACTCGCGTGTAGATAAAAATATATCTTACCTCGATAATCGAATGCGATTGTATGAAAGTCCATTTTTTGGAAGAATTTGTATAATTCGATTCTGTGGGACGCTGCGCGGGAATTGGAATTGCCTGCAAAAAACAAACATTAATAAATAAATATTCAGGACAATTTTCACACACGGCACGATCTGATCCCATACTAAGCTTTCGCTTGTGTTATGGGACCAGATAGCTGATAAACATACATATATAATTTTTTAAATAAATACTTATATAGATAATTAACACCCAGACACAAAGCAAACATCTATGTTCATCACACAAATATTTGCCCCGGGTGGGAATCGAACCCACGACCTCTGGCTTGGAAGGCAGGGCCACTACCAACCAAGCCAACCGGTCAGTCAAATTAAAAATAAAAATGAAAAAATGATATGTACAGCATGTTCCTTATTTTCAAATTAAATTATATCTTTTATGGAATAAAAATATAAACACACAAATCTGTTGCGAAACAAATCTAACAATGCAATCTAATACTGCTACTACTACTACTAATCTTAAAAAAAATTTTTCTTGTACAGGTTCATTCAATTGTATTTCTATAACAGATATAATTTCTCAAATAAAATTATTCAATTAAGGGCCGATTTTTCAATGCTTGGATAAAACTTATCCGTCCAATAAAGTATTACACGATAATATTAAAATGTCACGTAAACTGTCAAATACGGACAATTAGATTACGTTTTTAAAATGGTAGTTTTATACATTATTCGACGAATAAGTTTTAATCAAGGATTGAAAAATCAGCCCTAAATTTAACAAAAAATATGTTCTTTTAACCCTCATACAGGATATTTTAATTACCATGGCAATACAGTATGATAGGTCGTTTCGAATTACGAAGCTCGTCGTCTAAGCGTTTACTTAGCACCTCTTTGTCGGAGTTATCTTCGAAATTCCCTTTTAGTTTCTCGTAACAGCTTTTTGGAAGAATGTGCCAGATGCCTGGAAAGGGGAATTTCAAATCATGAATTAGTAAAAAAAAAATGTGTGCGTGTACTAGTGTACACACGTAAGAAGTGAAACTTCTTTATGACCTTATTTTTCAAAAAATAATTTACTGTATGCGGACTTTACAGAAATACGTCGAATCACACATGGTAGGGATAAGAAAAAGATGGCGCGTAACGGAAAAATGTCACGCGTAACGAAAAAATGTTACACTAAATTTTTTTCCAACCCCGATGAAGAAGTTTCACTTCAAAAAATCCAGCTTGCTCTGCGGTTTTACCCACGTTGCTCCGCTCCTGTTGGTCTTAGCGTGATGATACATAGCCTATAATAGCCTTCCTCGATAAATAGACTATCTAACATAGTATAAAATCCCGCAGGATGAGTGCGTTCATAGTTTTTTTGCTAAAACCGAAATTTTATGTATATTTTTAATTAGGAGAATATATTATATCGACTGGGTCAAAATTTGGCCGCTCCCGTTGTTCTCCACTTTGTGCTCTACTCCTGTTGGTCTTTCTCGATAAATGGGCTATTTAACACCGAAAGAAGTTTTCAAATTGGACCAGTAGTTCCCGAGATTAGCGCGTTCAAACAAATAAACTCTTTAGCTTTATAATATTAGTATAGATTAAGTATTTAAAATATAAGTGAGAGATTATTAAATAAATAGCATGTATTTTGAATCCCACCAAGAAAATAAAAGTATGATATATATCCATACTAATATTATAAATGCGAAAGTAACTCTGTCTGTCTGTCTGTTACTCAATCACGCCTTAACTACTGAACCTATTTGCATGAAATTTGGTATAGAGATTATTTGATACCCGAGAAAGGACATAGGATAGGTTTTATCCCGGAAATCCTACGTGAACGGGTTTTTGCTTTGAAAACGCGGGCGAAGCCGCGGGCGGAAAGCTAGTACATAGTTTATAGTTTTATCTAATTCTGTATTAAGCATAGCAAGGTGGTAGACCTTGTAGTAGTAGGTAGTAGGCCTACTAACCCGATAAGTACCTCCCAAGTAAACTAGTTTTTTTTAAACACATAATTAACATAGACCTTCGCACGAATCTTCATACATACATAAATTAAACTGTATGTTTGTAACCTTTAGCTCTATGTTAATTATTATGACCAAAAATACTTGTATTTTTATTATTTCTGTGATTAATTATAGTCTGGCTTTTTTACTGAAAATAATACAGTGAAAATTACGGGATTCTTGGCCAATAGCTGATTCTATAAAAAAAAATACATTTACAAAACATTTGAATGCTACAAAACTAAATATTACATAGCTGCTGTTACAAATATTAGTATGGATATAGATACATTATTTAGGACAAATATTATTACGATTTTTATTTTATACTAGTGGTCCGCCCCGGCTTCGCCCGTGGTACATATTTCGCATTAAATGGTAGCCTATGTCCTTTCTCGGGTATCAAAATATCTCCATACCAAATTTCATGAAAATTGGTTCAGTAGTTTAGGCGTGATTGAGTAACAGACAGACAGACAGAGTTACTTTCGCATTTATAATATTAGTATGGATTAAACCGAAAAGTGTTCGTGTCATATTTGATTTACAAACCACGTCGTAATCAATGACGCAAAAAATAACATCACGTCATAAATATTCATCGATAGAAATTTGGTCAGTTTGGAATAAGTTTCGAGTTACAGACGGACAATTATTTTAATTCGCAATTGTTATAAATAAAATCTATTTCTAGCTTAAATAAATCGATAACCTATCAAATGATTTACAAAAAGATAGACGGAACGGCTCAACTGATCAAGATGAATTTAGGCAATTTTCCGTAGCTTTTTTTATCCGTATATTTATACGATGTTACACCAATTAGTTTACATCCATTTTAATCTTTATAATTGGCCTATTGTTCTTCGTTGTGAAACACACATAACTTAATTACTACTATTTGTGCTATACTAGCTGTGCTCCGCGGTTTCACCCGCATTGCTACGCTCCTTAATATGATGATATAATATATTATAGCCTTCCTCAATAAATGGGCTATCTAACATCGAAAGAATTTTTCAAATTGGACCCTACTGGTCCAATTTGAAAAATTCTTTCCTGTGTTTCTGTCCTGAGATTATCACGTTCAAACAAACAAACTCTTCAGCATATTAAGTATATCTATATTAATGTATTATCTCTCTTATTAAGAAATAATCAGTTTTATAACTGCACATAATGCTATAATAGCTGTGGGATTTCCGGGATAAAACCTATCCTATGTGTTAATCCAAGTTACCCTCTATATGTGTGCTAAATTTCATTGTAATCGGTTCAGTAGTTTTTACGTGAAAGAGTAACAAACATCCATACATCCATACATCCATACTTACAAACTTTCGCCTTTATAATAGTTTTAAGATTTAACCTAGGTGTGAAAGAAACAAATTTATTTAAAAGTCATCATAACATTTAAAATCAAACTTTAACATTTATTTATTCAACTTTTTCAAGGACTTTTGAAGAATTATAATCGAAATTAATAAATTATTAAAATATACAACACCAAATATTCATTGATATAAATTTAGGTTGCCTGGAAGATATGGCTTAGTAGCTATAAGGCCGCTATTTGTGCACGTCTATATAATAAAAGATGTTTTTAATTTTTAACTTCTTTAGGCGCGTTGAAAGTAAAATATCAAGGATGCATGGCAATACCGTCACGTCATGGAGTAAGGCGACGGTTTTGGTATCTTTGAATCTTGCCAAATAAGTTTCACTTCTGACACATGCTCGGCACACACACTCTTTTTATTATTGTAATGGTGTACAATAAAAAGCATTATAATTCAATAACTCACACTACACTTACCCAATTTAATTGGACACTTATCGACCTTTGACTGGTATTCAATTGTAATATTTCGACCACCTTCTATGCCACTTGAAGCTGGGTCTTCATGGTCTATGTGGAATGGCCATTGGACTGAAAAATAATATTATTATTGAGCATGTAGAAAACACTATGAGTCTAAAGTATGAACAAAAAAAATGTGTGCGTGTACTAGTGTACACACGTAAGAAGTGAAACTTCTTTATGACCTTATTTTTCCAAAAAATAATTTACTATATGCAACTTTACAGAAATACGTCGTATCACGCGTGGTACGGATAAGAAAAAGATGGCGTGTATCGGAAAAATGTCACGCGTAACGAAAAAATGTTACACTAAATTTTTTTCCAACCCCGATAAAGAAGTTTCACTTCAATAAATGCAATATCCTATCTCTCTATTTATAATGCATTTTTTAGGTCATAAAATTAGATATTACTGAATTAAAGAGGTCAGACACTGTTAATACATACTACATATAAATACGAGTTCTAAGAGTTAAAAAAATGTATTAGTTGTATAAGCAATTTTAATCAACTGTTATATATGTTCTAGTAAATCAATAGAAACAGATTAAATGTAACAACAAAAATATCATTAAATACAAACAAATTGATTAAAAAAAAATTAGTTGATTAATTTGAAAAATCAATAAAAATATTATAATACGTACCGAAATTCGCAAATATCAAACTACGCTGGAATGTCTTAGAGTACTTGAATATCAAAGGCACGACGGCTACATGGAATACAAATAGCCCGGCTGTTATTGAGGCACCAAATATGAACACCCTGTAACAAAAATATATGTCAAAAGTGCAAGGTTTTTGAAAAGCCTGACAGAAAAAAACAAAAAATAACTTAATTATAATATAGATAAAATATTATATCCGCCAAAGTTCTTTAAAATTGGTATATAAAATTTAAAATTTGCTAGGTTTATTTAGTTTTAAAAAAGTAATCGAAAAAAATATTTTTGTTTCAAAAATGAGGGTCCATCACCAACATAAAATATAGTAATGTCTAACTTACTTTAGCTTAAAGATATTTTTAGCTTTATTAATATACTATGGAGGAAGGAAAGCGGTTTCAAGGAAACAAGGAATATAATTATTATAGTATAATTTAAATATTGAGTTTCCATATTTTAATGTTGAGAATCCATACTAATATTATAAATGCGAAAGTAACTCTGTCTGTCTGTCTGTTACTCAATCACGCCTAAACTACTGAACCAATTTGCATGAAATTTGGTATGGAGATATTTTGATACCCGAGAAAGGACATAGGCTACCTTTTATTGCGAAATATGTACCACGGGCGAAGCCGGGGCGGACTACTAGTAGTAGAAATAATGTCTTTAAATTTTAACATTGTTAATGGAAGGTTATAATTAGAATGACAAATATTTGCATAAAAGCAAAGCCATAGGCAATAATATAATAGTATAATAGGCTAGTAATTCTAAAAATGATCAAAATGGATTTAATCTACAATTAAAAATACTATTTGTAGCTCCTCTTATTCCAATAATAAACAATAATTTTATAACAAAGCTAGTTTTGCAAATCAGAATAGTTATAGAAATATTTCAATCAAGTTACATATTGTGATATTATGATGTTTTTAAAGTGAAATTAGCATCAAATCTTAAATCTATAGTTGTAGTTATGAAATTAATTATTAAGTACTTATACAAAAACACATAATTTCTGAATAACAGAATTTTCAAAATTAAAAATTGTTTATTATAAAAATGGTTTCTTTCATAATATTACTCTATGTCTACCTCTAATATAGAAGTAAGTGTGGCAACATGTTCATATGGTGAATGGTGATTCAGAGCTGTTACAAAACATGTAATCATCTAATAAAATATTACATAAGACAAGACTTAAGCTATGTTTGAGTACTATAACATACCTAAAGACTAGCTAATCTATATATATATAATAATGAAACGTTTCACGTTGTCACGGCATCACATGTGAATGGGTGGACCGATTTCGATAAGTCTTTTTTTATTATATTCCTTGAAGTATGAGGATGGTTCTTATGTAGAGAAAACATAAATATGTACCACCGGCGAAGCCGGGGCGGACCGCTAGTATGTTTATAAAAATATATCATTTAACATTTAGTTTTCCTTAATAATTACTAAAAGTATGGTTAAATTTTTATGAAAGCACCAAGTGTTACGGATAACGAGCTACATTATCAGTATAAATTCTAGCTAATAAATAAATGTTTTGATATAAAAATTACTTACGCAGTAGTGTATAAAGGCACACACAATAGTAATCCTTGCATGATGCTTTAGTTACACAAATTGCAAATAATCACACACAAAACTATGATGAGAATCCAAATAATTTCTATTTTTAAAACTAATACTACACGTTAGTCAAACTGTAAATTAAAAACGAATAGTTTTTAATTTATTACAAAAGTAATAAAATGAGCGGTGCGCTCAAACTAACATTTTTCCACACGGATTTTCTATTGGTTACGTCTCAAAAATTCTTGAACGACTGAGCACTTTCAATAATCTGTATACGTATTCCGGAAAAAAATAAAAAAACCTTGATAATTAATTTAAATGCTGTAAATTTAATAAACCCGTTATTCCACCACTATCCTCACTTTTCGCTGAAGGCAATTTGAACTTTGAAGTTTAAACGTCATTTTGAATGTGTCATTGTCAATTGATGACGTCAACTACAGATAAGGCTAGATAATTATAAGTGAAGTGTAGACCGTACTAAACACTCCACAGAAATACACTGAATCCATACTTAATATTATAAATGCGAAAGTAACTCTGTCTGTCTGTCTGTTACTCAGTCACGCCTAAACTACTGAACCAATTGTCATGAAATTTGGTATGGAGATATTTTGATACCCGAGAAAGGACATAGGCTACCTTTTATTGCGAAATATGTACCACGGGCGAAGCCGGGGCGGACCTCTAATAATATTATAAATGCGAAAGTGTTTATTCGTATTAATGTGACATGGCCATGGGTAACTTTTGACAGCGGTGAAACGACTCATACTAATGCGAATTTAACATCAGGGGAATCCGCGGGCAAAGAAAAATATATGAATATTGTTTTCAATAAAAATGATGATGATGATATTGTTCATGAAATTAATAATAATTCCATTATTCCAGGGCCCTGGTGAAAGCGCCCAACGACCGGGCGAGTTTATATGTTCGCTAGCTATGCAGATGCCAGATACTGAGCCATTCTGCGAACGCGCGGCCTGTGGATAGAGAGCATAGTGTACGGGATGTGGGTGGGAATAGGTGGGTGGTTTACTTTAATCAGTCGTAAAAATTTCCAATTTTAGGAAGATTAGTAAAATGATTTTAACAATAGTTAGGGAAATTTCGATTGACAGAAAAATTACGATAAGTCAGGAAAATTTATATAGATAAGGAAAATTTGTATAAGTCAGGAAAATGTTTATAAGTCAGGAAAATTTCTATAAACAAGGTAAATTTCTATACGTTAGGAAAATTTCTATGTCAGGAAAATACGGCAGGAAAATTTATATAGGTAGATAAGGAAAATTTGTAAAAGTCAGGAAAATGTTTATAAGCCAGGAAAATTTATATACCTACGCCAGGAAAATTACCATAAGAAAGGAAAAAAATGTTGTGTGGTTTTATGAAACCACGGTAAAAGTGAAACTGTTCGAACGGTTCCGAACACTGCTTTGTGTAGCGCATGTCGCGTGACGGTCGGCTGCCGAGTAGGTATACGGTATACCTACTCGGCAGCCGCGATACACGCGACATGCGCTACACAGACCAAAAAGTTTGAGACGATGTAATAAAAGTTTCACTTTAATTAAAGACAGGAAAATTTCCTTAAGTCCGGAAAATTTCTATACGTCAGGAAAATTTCTATATGCGGGTTTTCCTTTGAAAACGCGGGCGAAGCCGCGGGCGGAAATCTATTGATTGAATAATGTGATTGAATATGAATAGAAATTGTATTTTTCCCACCCATTGATCTTTAATTACTGTCGACTGTCGAGCCAATTTTTTGGCAACATTTGACGTCTTTCAATTTTATCTTCGAAGAGAGGAAACCTGCTTAAAAACATCGATTATAGTGAATTAATCGATACGTACTTGAAACATTAATTATTGTCAATCGAACTTGAAACACATGTCAATTTTAAAATTCATCAGGCAAATCCCTGTCCCAGTACTTTCTTTCATAAATTATTTATGGAGCAAAATAAGACATGTATCTACATAATAAAAAAAACACAACGCATTTATTACTTTATGATGATTTTTATTCACAAGTAATCAATGCATTCGATTCAAGATGTCAGATACATTTTTAGAGTAACGGTCGCTGGTATAAAAAAAAGGATTAATGACAAAAATTTTAACGACGTCAATTTATTCTTTAAGAAATTGTTTATTATGTTTATAATGGTTTATCAGTACTTAAAATTAAATCTTAAAATTACATACTTTTATCGGTTATTATTATTATAAATATGTAATCGTAATTGAAAATAATTTGGAAAATCCAAAAGTGCACGCCTCATAATTTTTTTTTTAATAAATATTTATTAATTATAATTTTTGTTTATTTAATAACAATTAAACTACATCGAATCAGACCCTGAAAAATGAAAGGGTTCTATTCCTGAGCATACTCAAGCGTAAGAGAAAAAAAAAGACTCGACGGTCGCTATCGTGTTAACAAGAAAAAGGATCCGCACATACAGACACACGGACGTCCAAGACAGAACTTTTTTAAACTGTTTTTTAACTAGTTTAAATAACAAAAATGACATCAAAAATATCATGAACGTTAAAAATAGTGTTTTTTCTTAATATGTGTGTGTATGTATTATCTTACAAGTGCAATGTATGATACATAAAGACATTTTAAGTTTGAAAAATCAGATGTTTTGCGCGAAGTGACAGTAGTACCCACCTCAACGCTTCGCTTATGAGGCGTGCAATAGTTAAGCAAATGTGCAGTTTGCTTAACTTTTTTCAATTACGATTAGGTACAATTTACATTATAGATTACAACAAAACGAAATAACATATTATTTTATGTCACCATTACATACTAGGTTACGTTGTTGAATGAACTGAAAAAAGAGTAGGTACCTAACTATATGCAAAAACAACCGTTGTTAAAAATGAAAAAATAGTTAAAATAATTTGAAAATTAGCGATATTTGAAGTCCAAT
>CAJQZN010030560.1:0-15519 GCA_907164685.1 Colias eurytheme | reverse complement strand
CCAGTAACACCCCCTGCTATTTATTTTTTCAATATTTTCAATGTACAGAATTGACCCTTCTACAGATTTATTATATGTATAGATAGTATATAAATTATAAAAGTGTTAACTTCTCAGTTAAGAACTTAGAAACTATCTCTAGTTCTTTATTCCCAATGAATAAACAAGATGCAATAAATCTTATTTTCTATCAATAGCAAAAGTATAAAACGTTCTTTTCAAAAGTTAAGCATTGAAGAGAAACTTAGAATATAACTTAAACTTCCATCCTTTTGCTTGCAGTATCTTTTGTAAGCTATATGCTATATATATGCAGTTTCCAATCCAATGTTAATTTATCTAACTTAAGAAACAGATATAAAATTCATATTTTTAAAAACCAGAGTTAATCTTAATTTAACTAATTATGTAATCATAAAAGCTACAATAATTAATGTAGTAAAATAAAAATATAGTGTATCAGTCTCTCTCTTTGGTATCTCATTTCAAAATCTTAAATTTAAAGCATTTCTCATTAATTCTCTTGCTAATTAAAAAAAATCAGTATTAAAATCGCTATATGAGTGTGTAATAACGGCTAGTGACGTGCTACATCGACCGCGCGACGTCACTATATCGATTAAAGCAATCGATGTCGACAGCTGAGGCGTGCGGTGACGGAATCTCATTAGCTTCAAATTCAATATAAACTGCAACTACATTCCTATTTGTTGACATCCAGTTTCATTTCAAACACTTGTTTTCTCTGATAATTCAAATATCAAATACCATTGCTAGTGACGTATTGTATCGACCGCTCCATATCGATTATTGCAATCGATACTTACAGCCGATGCTGATAGTACTTGTTCTCAATTTACAAAATGGAAACCATGTATTTTGTTGACATCAATTTAAATACTTTTTTTACAGGTCAAATATCGAACGGCGGAGCTAGTGACGTGCAAAATCGACCGCACGACCCCGCGCTATTGATTCAAGCAATCGATATCAGCAGCATACATCGGCTCCGACTCTTCATCTAATTAGAATAGAACATTTTATTTTCCTAGCGATAAATCATTCAAAATATATTGAGCGACACAGCTAGTGACATGCCGGTCGACCGCGCGACCCCTCGGTATCGATTCAAGTAATCGATGTTGGCAGCTAACACTCGTTCCTGATTTCCGAATTCATTATCTAATTAAAAAGAATAACAACATTCCATTCCTAGCGGCAAATTCAAAATTCGAACGCTCACAACAGTTCAAATATCGAACGGCAGCACTAGTGACGTGCTGCATCGACCGCGCGACCCCGCTGTATCGATTCAAGCAATCGATGTCGGCAGCTGACGCGGGCCGTGTTTGTAAACGCGGCGTGGGGAAATGACACAATTTGCCTCGCTGATAGAGGAAGGGTTGGATTTTAGAACCGACTGACTTTGTATGGCTAGTGAGTTTGCTAATAAATGAAGTTGTATTAAGTAATGATGAAAGCGAAAACACCTTATTTAAAATTCTTCAGTTAAATAAATAATCACTTTTAATAACTCTTTTCAATTATTGAATACGACATTTTGCTTTATTTTATTTCAGTTAAATAGTTTTTAATTTGTTTTGTTCTGTGAGATAGACTGTTGCAATTAATTGACATTAAAATTAAAATTTACACTACATTTTCAAGATAAATTAGGTTATTTAATACTTAATTTTATCACAATAATATTATTTCATATGAAAGTAATCATTTTATTTTAATATTATTTAAGTTATGGTAATTATATCGCATTCATCATCGTAATTATAGATTTAAAAACCAACACAGTTTTTACCCTACTTTAACACATTTCAAATAAGATCTTTAATTATATTTAAAACTTTTAAATATCTAATGAATAAGTGAACAGTTTCTTTGAAAGAATAGGTATATACCTATTCTTGGAAATATATTTTTAAAATGTGACTTTCCTATTAGCTTAAAAATTTTATATCATAATCTGACATCTCTACAAATAAAACTATTCCTATACAAAGAACTATAAAAAACAGACATGCAAACGTACCTGCTAATCTCAACGCCGACATTCTCTGAAATTCTGGCTCCTGCAACCACTTCCACATTCGCCTGAACGTTTCTCTGCCTGACTTTAGCTTGGACCACGGCTTCGGGTTTCTTAATAAATCGCTGAGCGTCCCCTGCGACCTGCACAGCACCCTCTGAGCGAAAATAGCTTGCGGTATCGAATACCTCTTCAGTTCACCGCTTATCCTTTGCGCCAATTCTTTCGTATTAATCTCTTCCGTGTCATTAGTCTGTGCTTGCGCTTGCTGTTGCGCCTCTTCCCTCGCTAGCAACGCCGCGTTGAGGTCGAGCCCCGGGCTGGGCAGGGGTGGCGTGGGCGACCGCCTCTCGAACGAGTTCGGGGACGCGCTCCGTCTACTGTACGCGGACTGCGGCGACAGGGGCTCGTTGTACGGTGCTGGAGACAGGGACGCGTACGAGTGCTGCTGCTGTATAACCGTGAACGTGCCACCAGCGTGGTACGCGAACTTGTCGGATACCGTGCTGATCGGGGGGAGCGGGAGGAGAGGCGTCAGCGTGGCGTACGAGGCTGGCTCCAAGCCTGGCGGCGTGAGGCGCCCGTTGACGGCCGACAGCGGATGGAAGGCGGCATCTCCGTCTGGTAACAGGTCTGCGGGTGAAAGCCTCGGCGGCGACACATTACTGGGGGCGACGATGACGGTGAGCGGCGCGCGGTCCCGTACTCGAGTCTCGTCCATGGCGCGCGGCCGGTGGGAGCGCGGTCGCGCTAGCGACTGAACAACGCCTGCGCCACGAACCCTTCGCTCCCCTCTGTCCGCCTGCAAACACCCTTATTTTATACCCTAACGTCCTACATCCTACGGCTACAGTGAAATGTGAACTCTATGCTTATTAAATACGATTGGTATTCATGTGTGCATAGCCTTCAGTCTGGTCGTGAGACGTGAACACTATACAATGCACCCTTAACCTAACCTGCGATGCTTTTACTCTTATACGTATACATAACGTAGTTGCAGCGTATACATTGAACACTAAACGTAAGAAAGATGGCTATGTAGAGCATTGGGAGAGCAATGGATAAGGAACTGGTAAAATTGTTGATGTTTTGCGTTTCGCTCGTGTGGTGTGGTGCGGGGGGTGCCCCCGTTGGCTGTCACTCGGCTACTTTCTGCCTTGTAGTGGAACTTCCAGCTGAGGGGAAATTTTATTTTACATTAATTCTTGCTCATTTCGAATACACAGGTTTTTCCTTATTTGACCTAATTTGCTTTGAGCTTGGAGTCAAAAGAACTAGCTATTATTTTGGACAGCATTTCGTTCATATTTCACTATGGTTCATTCATTACGGTGACTTTGTTTTAACATCATGCCTATCGATAACACGTACCTATTATTAAATATCTTTTAATATTCAATTGCTATCTTATTTATCAAAACGACGTATTCCTATTTCCTATCTATCCTCCTTCAAAATTTCATGAACATCGGTTCCTACGCGACAAAATGTAAAAAACAAGCATATGATCATTTTTGTTATATATATTATTTTTGATCAATATTGTAGTCTACAAAATTATTGGAAATTAATGATATCCCGCTGATAAATTAGATAGAGTCAGAGTATCTATAATTGTATGTGGGTGTTAACGTTATAAAATATCATATAACTCTATATACGAATGTATAGGTACCTATCATAGGTTATCCTCTTGAAACACAAAACGTGAATAAACTAAATAATATGAATATATAAAATATGGATGTATGTTTGTTAGGTACTCTATATCAAATAATCGCGCAAAAACGGTTGATCGTATTTGAGTAAAATTTGGAGATAGATTTTGTTTGCATCTCTCTCATCAAAGGTATTCGCTCAACAAATCTCAACAACTGAATTTATTTTAATCTATCTACATCTTCCTATAAAATTAGTTTAGAGATCCTTATTTCGAATATTACGTATTAGTACTATTTAAGTATTAAGTATTCTGTGATATTTGTAATAGTAGAAGTAGTACATCTTTATGGCCACGATATGTCCAGTAAAATTGAGTGTTTCAATGGTTATGTTGGTTAACTTAGGTTTACCGCTCTATCTCTCAACAATTGCTCTATCAATTTAGCTAAAATTTTATACGCAGATTATAACCCAAAATAAAAAAGGATAGTTTCCAGTTTGATACAATGCGAGCAAAACCGCGGGCGGACGCTAGTTACATCACTTCCTTTCCTACACAAAATAGAAAGAATAAAAAACGCTCTATTATCAACCTTATATATATTTTTTACAATGTAATTTTATCTGTGGCACAAGCCACAGTCCCCGGTACAACACCTGGCGCTACAAAGGGAACTAGTGGTGACCGTAGTGTTGTGCGAAACATCGATAACCTTTACATCGATAGTATAATTAGACTATTGGATCACTTCGTTGAGAAAAATCCTTTGATTTCACAATTTAGTTAGAACAAATCACATGCTTGAAGTGAAATAAATAATTATTTATTTACTAGTGTACACATTAGTACACATTGGCGGGCTCTTATTAGTGTCAGATTATAAAAAGAAATGCTTTGATTTTTCCATGTTGATAATCGATTGAATGATTAAATAAATAAATTTATGTATCGTATTTTATATGGTATTCTAATAAATAACACTCCTTTTGTTCAAAAGAATTAATTTTGATGCCTCTCTCTTATAAAAGTCACAAGTATGTAGAATTGATTGTGAATACACAAATCAGTAGCCAAGAACAAAAAATAAATTTATTATATTTTTTAAATCGGAAGTTATAAAACATCGATATACTCTAGCTATAGACATCACTACAACATCCTGCTCGCACGAGCTACTGGGCACGTTGGGGACAACTTTTAATATTGTCGTACAATGTAAATATATGAGTAATGAAGAAAACTGTATATTCAGTACTAAATACGTTATAAAAACGCTTTGTCTGTGATTTTACTACACACATTATTAACTTATAAATTTCATGGCGACTGATTGTCTCCTTATTTTATTAAAACTGTATTTTGTCTTTTTTTAGGTTTTATTGCATATCCAGGGATTTTTTTTTTATAATTAGGTAGTAGTTATCTTAGAATATTATATTTGTCGCGAAAACAAAACTTGAAACAGCTATAATAACGCGAGCAAAAAGCTAGTATTTAACGTAAATCTAAATTTCAGCATAGCTACTAAAAAGTGTCGGTATCATTGTTGAAAACTCACAATTGGAACTTTTTTATTCGTGTAATGAAAGTAATTCGATTTCCAAGAAAACTTTAATGGTTTATTTCTGGCCGTACCTCACTCGGTTAGAAATAGGCTACTTATATAAATGGAAAGCTTTGTCATTTATACAAATTAATCTATAATAGACAGTAGGTATTATAAGAATAATACTTATGATTATTAGCTTTATTTTGTCCAGAAATAATACTATATTTTGCTGTCTTATGTCATTTTTAATTTTCTTTTTATCGTAATTCCCGACTGTTTGTACTTCCTCTGTCTTCTCCAGTTCTCAACCAATTATACAACAGTTTACACATTTTATGGATATATTTTTAGAAGTGTTATGTACAATTTACATTTTAATTAAACTGTCATACGTGCGAAAAACAAAAAGATATCAAAAGCAAGTTACCAAAAATATAAAGCTTCACGTAATGTAATTTCACCCTACGAAGCGGCTCTTAAAAAGAACAAGAATTTACATTAAAAAATTGCTCTTTCAACTTAGACACGGTTCAACAACTTTTTTATTTTACAAAGAGAGAACAGATAAACAAAAGTTACTTATCCACGCCATACGCGAACCAGGTGTAGATATTAAAATGATATATTATAAGGTTCAAACACACCCCTGTTAGAATAAAAAACAATTTTGCATACCGTGCCCCTAATATTGCACCCTAAGTAATTATCATGACAGCTGCGCGCGCTAGTCACGTTCTGTGACGTCATATCGATTTTTTTATCGATATTATCGACCGCACACCTGTGCCGCACTATCTTCCGGGGTGAATGACCTTTTTAGAAGGGTGATAAGAAATTGTAAGAAAGAAGGTACATCTGTTAATTGCATTTGATCTTTGGTAAAGTGGTTGGAGCAAGAGCATTTCAAATAAGCCTAAGTGTTGTTCAAACAGTGTCTCTGGTTCGATGCCCGGTGAAGAGTCAAAGTAGGTTCTTTTGACTCCACTTTCATATTTAAGAATAACAACAGAACTAGAATTTTTTGTATTATATCGATCCCGAAATAACAGAACACAATAAAGACAGAAATTTTTATTATACACCGAGATAATAATTATCGCAGACACCTAAAGAAATATTGAATAATCATAGGTACGAAAAAATAAGACACACGCTGTTACTTTGTTGAAGCTAAAATATGATTTACCCAGTATTTTAATTATTAAAAAGCTTCATTATTAAAAAGGCTTCATGCATATGGGGTGTAAAAGTCAACTTCCGTTTTAATATCCTCTAGTTTTTATAGGTACCGTACGTACCGCTTGACACATTTGGATCAATTTTCATTTATAAGTAGAGATTTTAAGAGAAAGTTATCGAAATTCCGGGAAAAGTCTCGAAGTACATATTGAATAAATGACAATTTTTTATTCCAATCAATAAGGCTATGCTGCAACTATAATTGCTAAATTAGTAATTATAATAAAAAACGCTTCATTCAACAATAATCTTCTAAGCACATTCTGGCTCTACATAGCATTTCCAGATTTAACACTATCATCCAAAATGACAAAATTTCATCAATAATTGTTCAGGTCAATTGGCGATGAATGATAGTACTCTACAAACATACAAGTTGTAACTTTAGCACTACTTCTATAAATCCTACTTCAAACTGTTACTCAAAAACAACTGAACCGTTTTAGCTATAATTTCGTATTCATGTATAGGTATTTTTAACACGCTTTTATTAGCTTCACCTGTATTTTTATCATACACGACACAGGACGAGTAAAGCCACAGGCTAAAACTAGTTACATTTTAAGAAAATATCTTTTAAAAGTACTTTACAGACTAACTCATTCATACGACTTCTGTCGTGTTAATAAAGAGGTTTCTCCATATTCATCAATATAATATTATCTTTAATTTTTCTTTAAATTCTTATAAGAAAATGTTTCATAAAAACTTATTCAATTTGAAAGCATCATTTTCAAGATACCTTTCTTACATCTAAACCTTTTTTTATTATTTTACTCTATCTACTAGACAACTAAAGTATAATTTTCATAAAATTAATGGATTTAAAACTAGATTTAGTCATTAAAATTTTACCCCGAACTTTAAAAAGTTTAGTTCAGAAATGAACGCACTATTATGAAACAAAAAAGATAGAGCCGTAAGGCACTATTGGGATGAAAAGTAGAGTCGGGTGCTAAATAATGTAAATGCAAGTACCTAAGTTATTATCACATATTAAAATTATACAAAAGTTAATCAGTATTCATAACAAGACAAAAATCGATAATAATCAATTAAAAAAAATCAATAACTTTCCTAAAAAATATCGAAAATCAATAACTGTCAATTGCCGCCATATTGTTTCTTACCAAATCGACGCTGTCGCAAAAATCGCTTTCCAAATCAATCACTTCGATTTCTTTCCCGATACAAACATTTTCACCATTTACCAAAACCTCTACAATTAATTCCGACATTGCAAAAATATCGAATTCGGATATTCCGCGATCTCCCAGTATCGGAAATCTAACCCTCTGTGACGTGGCCGTTGTCATGACAACGGGTGTCTTTCAAGCTAACTTACAAACACGCGCTGTTTCTTTCTAACGTGCTTGTTAACGCGCTAATGAAAGAGACAGATATAATTATCGCGATGCGTTTTGGCTGGGTAAAATCGATATCGCACAAGGCTGGCCGTCGATTAACCGTTCTATGGAATGTCAAAATAATAATGTCATACAACATGAATGCTTTAATGAAAATTGAGCCGCATTTCTAAAGTCTTAAGGAGCAATGTAGATTGAGTTTTAATATGATTTACGTATTTTTCGATAAATTTGTGTTTTGTAGGCGCACCGCGTGGTACGAACGATTATATTGATTTTTGCGATCGCTCTGTTCAACTTTTTCGATTTATTGGAGAACGTACATTCCATGCTTTAAGCATTGCTATAAATATGATTATTAATAGAATCAAATACGATAGGATTGAGGTTCTTAATAGCAAGCACTGATTATTTTAATGTATACAGTATCAAAATAATGAAGTACCTAGGTAGTAGATAATGCATGAAATAACATAACATGTGAATTTTGCCAATAAATAGGATATACGAACAGTAAGTTTTTAGGATAAAATTCAAAAATATCTATTCTTTTGTTTTAAATACCTAAGTAAATTTTATTTAGGTATATTTATTAAATGCGATTTTTATTGAATTATTCGCTTAATTAGATGTGGATGTAGGTATAGTTTTTATATAATCATACCTAATAAATTTAAGATTAATAACGCCTAATATACATACTTGCTGACATATCAAACATTGTTCTGCTAAGTGCTAAACCTAGGTATATCTACCCTAATTACCTAGCGTTATGAAATTCAATATACATTCTTTTTTCAGACCTATCTATCGAATATACCTAGAAAAAATAATTAAACAAGTGCGTGTTCGAACACACGCCGTAGTATAAGCATTGTATAATAACTGCATAGTTTTAAAACAAAGTCGCTGTCGCTGTCTCGTCATCCCTGTACGGATTTTTGATGAGGTTTTTTTTAAATAGATAGAGTGGTTCTTGAGGAAGATCTTAGTCTATAATTTGTTGTTGTTATGTGTAATAGTAAATAAATAAATATATCCTATACTTGCATAAAACATGGTATATAGGTAAAGGTGCTAGAAGTAGGTATGTTAAAATGAATTAAACTAACAATATACTAGAGGTAGCTCTATCTCTCTATGCGTAACTGCATTCTTATGTTTACTAATATTTCCTTACTAATAATCCTACTAATATTATAAATGCGAAACTTTGTGAGGATGTGTGTGTGTGTGTGTTTGTTACTCTTTCACTCAAATAGGTACTACTGAACCGATTACATTGAAATTTAGCACACATATAGAGGGTAACTTGGATTGACACATAGGATAGGTTTTATCCCGGAAATACCACGGGAACAGGAACTATACGGGTTTTTCTTTGAAAACGCGGGCGAAGCCGCGGTCGGAAAGCTAGTATTACAATACATGCAAGAGCGTGTTAGTTTGTTCATTCGACTCCCTTTCATGTGGCAAAAAGGTTATAAGTTATAAGAAATAAGAATTATATTATGGTACTAATGATTTTTATCTTTCTTGTAGACAGCAACCCTCAGGACGTTGTTGTTCCGCCGAGTAGCAGGGCGTCCTACGTCTACGCCTACAGTCGCGATAATTTTATCTTAAAGAAGACGCTGAAAATACCGAAAGAGAAGCAATATATATCGAAAGTAAATAAAATAATTTGTATACAATAACGTTCATTGAATTTAATAATTTCATCGCTGAAAACAACGCTACAGTTTGAAGAGCGAAAAATAAGACAATCAATTAAATCTCGATGCTATAAAAGGATCGTGCTACAAATTTTTACACGGGTAGTTTTAGTGAAAAACCGCAATTTTCACAGCACAGCAAGCTGCAAGACATCCTCGCACGACGTATTTCCATCTCACATGGTGAAAACGCAGCCTTAAAGGTAAGCTGAAGCTGAAGGATTTGAATTTTGATAATATGTAATTTTATTGTTAATGTGAATAAAAATGTTCAATTATGTTGGCTTTTTATTTTTAATCCATTCATCGTATAAATTCTCTCATTTCTCTGCGAAGTCGTATTAGTTGCACAACTTATACCTCAAGAACGGCTGAAAGGATTTGGATGATTTTTGGCTTGTTGGATATGTCTTATAACATAAGTTCGTGAGTAGATGCAAAGTATCAAAAGTTACAGTTTAGTAGTTTTTGAATGTATTATTTTCCACAGTGTACCTTTGTAATTGTATGTAGTAAGTAGGATATTTAAATAGAGACTATAATAAGCTTATAGGAAATTTACAAATTTTAGCAATGATTGATTGAATTAATCATTAATTATTCGCTGGATGTTATTAATTATTATATATTATTATACTAGCTTACTGCCCGCGGCTTCACCCGCTTTGTCTAAAACCTAATAAATTATATACTAAAACCTTCCTCTTGAATCACTCTATGTATAAAAAAACCGCATCAAAATCCGTTGCGTAGTTTTAAAGATTTAAGCATACAAAGGGACATAGGGACAGAGAAAGCAACTTTGTTTTATACTATGTAGTGATTTAAATTTATTGTCTTCAACTATTATTATGTAGAGTCATTGTTAAAATCGGTCCAGCCGTTTAGAAAGAATTAAGTGACATTAATATTGTCTTTATGTTAATTTCTGTGTCGATGGGTGGTAGGTACATATGCGAACGTGGAATATTTCATATAGGTTCTTTCCTTAGTATCCAATATAATCCTAGTTATAATATAAAAATTAAAAACTAATTATACCTTTCTGGTTCTTAGAACGATCCACGTTCACGATTCACATTCTTCTTCAGTGTTACGATCGTATCGTCAAAATAAATAGTAACCGGAAATATCTCACTGGCCAGTAGTACCTAGGTAGTATCTGAATATTAATTCCTAAAAATGTTTAATCAACATCCGTCCAGTAAGTAGCTTTTGCATGAAAACAGAAAGCAGCAGAGAAACAGAAATAAAATAATATTTCTCTTCTCTGGCTTTATAAAATTATGTAAAATTTTTCTCCGATAATTTTTAAATACGCTAAAGTATAAGCGAGAGAATTAAAAACTATAAGTATGCTACTTCGTAGCACCCTGTATTTTGTAGGAATATAGGAATTAGGATATAAGGGATAAAGCCTATAGGTTCAGTGAGATTCTGTGAAACGTAGGTAACAACAGGCATAAATAAAACTCAACTAATTGTTTGTTTGTTTGTATTGCATCAACTGTAACACTTTTCAGTTTTCATAGATATTGAGCAAAGTTTACCTACATTATTATAATTGCTCGTATATCTGCGCCAAACTGTTTAATTAAATTAAAAAGTAATTTTTTTAATTATATTTTGTGCGATTTTTGTGCGACGTAACCTTGTAAAGGCGTCAAAAGAGTTCGTTTTTTGTACCACTAGATGGCGTTGTTATCAAAGCAATAAATAATTTGTATTTTATTTCTGTTTGAAATACATATTATAATAAACAAAAAAAAATTGTGTATTATGTTTGTTTATGTTATTATGAAACTTAATAAAGGTATTTTATTAAAGAAAAATGTATCTTTTTGTTTAAACAACTTAGCGCAATATACGGGCATAACAACGCATGCTATGTCAAAATGCTCCACCTCCTGACAATACACACACAGCACGAATGTGCCTTTCATATTTGTTTTAAGCTTTAAGCACCAATTTTCTTTATAACAAGTCGTTCGAAATAATTAAACGACTAAAATTCTATAAATATCTTACTATGTATAGGTTAAAAATACATGTTATAACATTTTTACAAGTCTATCCTTAGTTTAATTCACATGAAAATCAAACAACTTATAAATTATAAACGTTTTGGTGTTCTTAGTTTCCTTCAATTCAATTTGGAATAAGTCATTTGATTTAACATGCACGGTAATTAACACAAGTATGAAAAAACATAAAAATAATCAATAAAACATTTAAGAATAATGGTAAAGACAAACAAATGATAATCTTAATTCTCTACATTTAATTTTACAAATGAAAATTATAAATACACTCCAAAATATATTTACAGACGAAAAAAATTGTGACTGACACAACGGTACACTTAAAAAATAATTAATAAATTCGCTACACAATTCATAATTGCACGATTAAATTGACAAACTAACAAAATTCATAACTAGGAGTATTTCTCTAACGGTTAATTATCCTTAATTAATCTTTATTTACGTATGTATGTTATTTAATTTCAGAAATCCAAAACTTATAAAGACGGATTTTTGTTTCTTTATAAATATATTTGGTAGAAATAAACGTGCTCGAAACACGAGCGTCAATTGATAATAATATAAAAAAGCATCGCAGGAATTAAAAGGTACAGGGTCTAGTCGAAATAAAAGCGAGCCTAATCGAAGTCGCATAGATTAAGATATACACGTCAGTAAAATATACACGGGTAAATGGGTACAATGTAGGTAAGTACTAAAATTATAGAATATATTAGAAGTATTTATTAATCAGCGAAACTACGCGTAGAAGCGTTACTTAATCGTAAGATAATATTAAGACGAGGTTTTCAACTCTGGATTCGAAATAAAATTCCAGACTGCTGGGTGCCCAGTACACAATGTCAAACAGTGGAACTTTCGTATAATCGAGGAGAGAAATCAAACGAGAAACAATCGGACAGTAAGTCACAAATCAGCACAGGTAATACGAAATTGGTAGATTCTTAAGCCTTCGCAGAAATGAACTCTAATAATGAATGTACAAGTTTCAGGCTTTCAAAATAACGTTAATTATTTATTTCTAGTTAGCACGTTGTATAGAACGCATCATAAATATACAATATTGTTGTATCTAAGGCACATAATGTTTAGGCTTTCAATTATTACTCCATATCGTAACAATGGTGCTAATTAAAAATTAGAACAAGTCTGTGCTGTGACAAACGCATCGCTTCCGAATCCACACGAGCCGTCACAAACGCACACTTGCCGCATGACGTTTGTCACACGCACACGCTATTGCAAAGCTATTAATAAAATACTACTGAATCTACAGACACTGTCAATAAAAAAGTTAACATCTCTCTGATTCCCTTACGCATCCCTTTGTCATAAACAAATGCATTTCATACAACATGTATCGTTCTGTTAAATCTATCCTTCCGCCGTGGCTCTAGCGAGCGTCGTAGCCAATCATACAAAACAACTATTTCAATATAAGACACGTCCAGAATGAACAATTTTAATCACAGTCTAGAATATTCGGCACCAATGAGCGTTTAAATTCGTCACAAACAGACTTCACTCCAATGTTAGTCTCTCCGATTATAACACGACGAAATTGTGGTGGTAACCCGAACGAACGTTAAGCCTTACGTGACGTCACTATTAAATTTTCTGGTATAATCTCTAATGTCTATAGCTAGCAATTGACTAATTCTTCGCTCCCTAGATGAACTAATATAGCTGTAGTATAGTATATAATCTATAGTCTGTGAACAGCTACATATAAATTGTACCAAACTGCTTAAACACGGAACTCAGTTCCCTCTCTATAGAAAAAATATTGCGTGTCAAATACCATTGAACTACGTCAGTATCAATTTCTAGCTTTACTAAAGCTGATTCGTAATAATAATTTATTGCTTTTCGATTATTGCTATGTATCTATTACTATACTAATTATAAAAGGGCAACCGAATAAAAATCTCTCAACGTAAATGGCATCAGCCTGTATACATGGCACCTAACGGATTATATAATCCTTTATTTACACGTCAATTCAATTAGTCGAGTTGAGTAATATCACAAATAGTTCATGAGTCAAAATTTTATTTTTTAGTCTGTGGAAAAATTAATTTTGCAAGCACTATAAGTATGTAGATTTAGCGGAAATTGACGTGTAAGTAAAAGACAAATATAAAAATTTTAGGAACCTAATAGTTGACATCAAAACCATATGACTGAAAAATCAGGTAGCGTGCCTTGTCAAGTATGAGAAATATTTATTATTTTACGAATAATTTCATTAAATATATTCCCTCGCTGTTGTATGCAGTACAGTGCAGTCGCTTACAATTTTAAAAACTATTTTCATCAAGTTCTGGCGCTCTAATTTGTGTTATAGTATTGAGTGAGTCTATCGTAAATTTTTCTTTGCACATTACTTTTTTCGCGCTAATTTCGACAGGTTAGAATAACCACTATGTTTTATCTGTAGATTACAGACCGATCAAGCGAAGCTAAAAAAATTAATTCGAATTTCAAAAATATGACGTTCCAATTTTTTTATTGTTCTTTTTACATTCAAATCGAAGGCACACCACTTGATTAAACACACTACTGAATTCTGCCAACGCATCCTTATTCTATGAAACTGTGTATATATATTTATATACTTTATCATGTAATTTGGCCACAGTTACCCCTTACTAATAAATGTAAGGGGGTCTCTATAAATGTAAATATTTTCTTTAATTTAAGTATTAATTTACATTGTTACTCTAATGACTAGCTTCTTTCGTATGGCCACGGGATCGCGATGATAAATTGAAAATATTTTTTCGAAAGTAAGTATAAAAAGCTCTAACGGTGTTTTGCGTTCAGAAATGTTGGGGATGCCATATTGCATGTATAATTTATAAGTTAGAAGTTACTGGAACACAGCAAATATTCAAATAACATAATGTAATTTCAAAAAGAGACAAAAAACAGGATAACCTTTTAAAATTAAAAATAATTGCATTGTTTTTGTTAATTTCGTATTATATGGTTTTTAATGTCTTAAAATCGCTTATAGTTTTTTTTTAATCTCTAGTAGGTACGCCAAACCCAACACTCCGCTCACAAAACATCCCTACATAAACAATAATCGGATGGATTGATGAACACTACAATTATTATAAGTCCTATAATAAAGTTATCATACTTTACGAAAGGCACCTATATGTCCCTCGACACACGTCGATCTACCAGAAGCAACTTCTTATCGTCATCAATCCGAAAACAACCATTTTATTACAACTAACAAGCATTTAACATTCCCTAATTTATTATAAAGTCACACAGCTACCGCTCTAGAGGTATACTGCAAACCTCCTCCTCCCAGGTCATCGGATTGACAAACGATCAAAAATTGACAACCATTTCTAAATATACAACTAAACTAAATTCATAAGCAAGGCTCGTCTTTCATAAATCGTTCAATAAGTTAAAAAAATCTCAATAAAACATTAGACTTATCTATTCTTTTAAACAACGAAACGAAAACAACGTATCACACTTTCAATCGATTATTGGAAGCATCAAACTGCCTTACAGGTCAGCGAAACAATGATAGAAGCGGCATCGTTCAATATTCACTAAATTACTGGAAGGCTTTCGTCATATTCGTCATATTCTATAAAAATATTAGAATATAATTGTTTTTTTATAACTTTCATAACAGATTTACCAGTTACTAAAATAGTCCACTAGATGGCGTTACAAATAAATAGGTGACGTCTGTACAAAGTCACGGAACTAAACTACATGCCAACATAATATGTACACTACGTAGAAAAAATTATTCTGTACAGCGAATAAATTTTATTGTCAAAAATGAAAATGTTCGATGTTCGAATTCCGTTTGAAATTCGAATCAGAGGGCGCGGTGCGGGACGGGCCGCCAGTGCG
>CAJQZN010030559.1:1548-17799 GCA_907164685.1 Colias eurytheme | reverse complement strand
CCATTTTTGCACTTGATTAGGTACTATCAAGCTAATTTTCCGTGAGTAGCTTTATTTAAATATTTCAGAACCATCAAATCAAAATATTTTATCCTTGTTACCTCTGTAAGCTACCACAATCGAGAGTTTAGTACAAGCAAAGATGGGCGATGGATCCTGAACTACAAGGTTATTTGCTCATTGCGACAGTGACTTAAAAACTAGTAACTAAAAGTAGGCAGAGCAACTAAACTACATAGATCAAGAGAAAGAACAAAATCTCTACCCGTACAATGTGCGACAAACATCCATCTCACGACTCTCACGAGTCACGTCCGCCCTAAACCCTGAGCATAAAAACAGTACCAACTCCACATTTATTTATAACCGTTAAAGGCAATAAACTTCGCTTTCTATCCGATGTGCCTACTACGTAACATTCCCCAGTGGTGACGCAACGAGGCGCCAGCGCCTATGAACACACAACAATTATGCTCTGAATCATTTATTTACTTTAATATAACTGCAATGAGCTAGATTAGTTAGTATTGTGCGACGTGTGACGTCACGCGTAGTTTTGCGAAATGAGAGATGCATTACTTAATAACATTACAATTTACAAGTGTTTTTATCATTTGTTGCACAACAAAATAAGAATATAAGAAATGTTACAACATTTATCGATAGAAATCAATTAACATATCGTAAAAGTGTAATTTTACTGTAATTTGCGAGAAATACCAAAAGATTAATAGTTACTCTTCTATAACGAGAGTCAAATGAACGATATTCATTTATGAAATAGGCATGATGTTTAAATAACATTGTAAGAAAAGTTTCTTGCGCGTATGAATTATATAAGTAACTTGCAACCTTGGCGTATAACTCCAGGTTAAAAGTATTAAAAGTACTAAAATATTTCCTAATCGCATTTAAATGAAATGCAAAATTATTTCAAACGCCACAAAATCACGTCATTATTTCGCTAACACTGACTAATTACACTCATTTAAATACAAAAGAATTTTACCATCCGCGCTTTGCTATCATAACTGTTCACAAAGTGAATTATAAAATCGATATTATTAATAATAAATAATTCAACTTCACCTTCGAACTTTATAAGTACACCGTGCATAATAGAGTTGTCCTTTTTAAATCGTAAATTAATCGATTTTGTCATGGCTAGTTAGTACATTTGTTATTCATAATTTGAATATCGATTTAAACTTTCTGTATTATGTAGCTCACATTACTTGGAAAATAGTATTTTAGTTAACACACAGAGAATAAACTTACGAACAAATTATGATTTACGAATATGCACTTTCAAATCAAATAAAAAATTGTAATTTAGCACCGGAAAATCCGTATTCACAGGGTGATTTTTAAAGTGCATTATAAAAGATTAAAACAATTAAACGCAGCACTAGTTCCGCGTGCACAAAGCCTTACAAGCGAACAGTGGGCGGGTGCCACCCACAGGCGCATTCACCCGCGCACGAGCGACCGAAAAAGGCTTCAAAGGCGAAACGTGGCTTTGTACGCGACTTTCTTTGAGATTATCTCAAGTTACGAATCACCCTGTATTCAAGTCAACTTTTGAAGCCCTTTGTTTAAATGTATTCCGCTTTAATCCGTAGGTGCTTTAACAGTCTACTTCAGAATTCTCGAGTTGAGCTTTGAATGAAAAAATATCCTAATTTCCTGTTGGGTGAGGGGATGATGTACAATATGCTACATATTTGTATTTCCTTTTTTGATATCTGATCTCAAAAGCTTCTGTGATTTTGTTTGTAAAGTTTTATTTTAAACAGATGGATTGAATCTCGTCTTTCGTATCAAGATGATGTTTAAAATGGTCCTTATGTAATGTCACAATAAGAGAAATTCTCAGTGTTGACTCAAATCTGGGAGTCTAGATGTGAGTTCAAATTAAAAGATTATCTGGATATTTATTTAATTTTTTTTTCTCACGGCTACATTGTCGCTTTAGTTTACAGATGAGCAAAACATTTACGTTAATAATATGACACAGCATAATTAAATAAAAACAAAAAATATATCACGTGATACAATCAACGTATCTACGTACCTAATTAACTAATTGACTACAAGGTAATTACTTGCCAATTTTTTGATCAGAAAATAATAAACTAGTTTTTATGAATTTTTTTTAATAAGGACAATCATTAAGTAAGCATTCATAAAGTAAGGTCACACGTGTTAAAAACTGATGTCAAGGATACTAATATTATATTATTTATACTTATAATATTATAAAGCTGAAGAGTTTGTTTGAACGCGCTAATCTCAGGAACTACTGATCCGATTTGAACCATTCTTTCGATTTAGATAGAGATAGAGAGCCCATTCATCGAGAAAGGCTATAGCCTATAGGCTATATATACGCTGAGACCTAGAGGAGCGGAGCCACGCGGGTGAAACCGCGGAGCGCAGATAGCCAGATAGTAATTAATAAGAGTAAAATACATTTTAAATCAGTAACGATAAATTTTATAAAAAAACTCTCTTAATTGAATGATTACCAATAATTAATGAATAACACAGTAAAGTCAACAAATTTTCCACTAACTACATTAGAAAGACTCACAGAGACTTCTCAATAAAACCGTCCCACGACTTTACGACTCCATCGAAACGTTGGATCAATAGTTCCTTTGTAAACACACCATAAATATATTATTAGATCATCAACACTAAAACAGAGCACAAAGTATCCAAACATTAGTCATTTAAGCCATCGTCGCGTCGGAACCGTGCGGGTGGGCAACTAAAGTTAAACCGACTCAATTAACTAGACATCTGTTTGTATCGTCTCCAACCGCCCCGAGTGTTTATATATTCAGTCGTGTAGCTGAGTTTCTACCACAAGTTCGTTAACCTTAACTATTTGGTACCCATAAAAACCTCAGGCGCATCGAATATTCTAGACGACAAAGCGAACAAGTTACGGTTCAAATTTGTATTCACAGTTACAGTGATAAAGTTTAAATTAGAGTGGAGATTGGTTCAATAGATCTAAGTGATAATATTCATCAATATCCGCTTGGAGGGGACAGAAATTGCCTACGGCTAAATCTCAAGGTGAACTAAAGATACGGTATCGTTTTATCTGTCTGTCTTAAACGAAGTTTTTGCAACATTTGGTTCAACGACACAAACAATCTTTTTATAATTTAAAATTGCTCTACTAGTTTTCTCAAACGATCTCTATCTGTAAGTACAAACATGGTTTTGGGCATTTGATTTTCAAGTATCTCTAAAAATCCAATGTACGTAAATTATTCAGCTTTTCCAAACAGTTACTTAATCGAAAGGTAATACAATACAGGGCAATCGTTTTAATTATGTAACAGAAGTACTGGAAAACACTTATAAATTCACTTCCCTGTTCAAACTACTATCGGCATTCACTTATCATCAAAGAATACATAATGAGTCTATTATAGCAATTTAGCATTTTATAACAGAACTCAGTAGACACTTATTTCTTGCCCAATTCAGAATTCTGTATGTTCCCTTATCATAATTATCTGGAGAGGTGTGATCTATTTATGCATATACGATAATTTCTAGACTCTAGATATCAGGGAAGTTGTCTATGTATCAACTATTGAAAATAATATAAACTAACAATTTTCATTTATAATTGCAGTGGCCATACATATACTGTACTTTATAGTCGGTGATGGTTATCAATATGCATGAAAATAATTAATATAATAAAAGCTAGCATTTCAAGTAGGTATTTGAAATTATATTTTTAGCATGTTGTCGTTTGAACTTCACCCAGTAAAAAAGTCTGTGAGATAGCTCTTCCGCATTTATTTATAGTACATTTCACACGCCTAGATACCATCTGTTGAGTACAAATAGAAAAAGTATTTCATCTGCACTGGCACCAATACTAACCAAACTATACGCCTGAAATTTGGAATCTCCAAGTTCCATAGACGATCTCAATCTTTGATCAGCCGCATAATCACATGGTTCCATTTAGTTTCGTAGCCGTGACGTCACATGCGAGTGGGGGGCCTACGATAGGTGATGTACTCGCAAGGACGTTCGCAACGTGTCGGCCGCCGGTTGGCCAATCGCGGAAACGCCACGGAGGCGAGCCCTCAATGGCGAAACGTCACCGCTCAATGCGTTATGCCAGCCTGGTACTCCGATTTGAATAGACAAAGGTCCGTGGGATATTGCGACACGCGACCCATTCACGGCCCGCTTGGGAATTGTTCGTGGGTTGAATGGGCGACTTTTTAAGAATATTTTTATTGATTGGTAAACGCTTGACCGAGATAGCGTAGCGTGAGACTATGATTTCGAAAAAATATGCACGTTGAAGTAGCTTCTATTAGACAGCAATGCAATGAATTCTGATTAAACTTTTTCTATATAAGTAACATTATCTTTAAAATGAGATATATGTGAACGTAAATGTATATTATACAGCAACGTTTTTGACGATAACGGGTCTGTAAACGAAAAATTAAAAAGTGACCCTAACAGTCTAAAGAATTTAAAATCACCTGACAACGGGCTTTTGAATTGTGATGAAAGTGAATTGAGGTCACAAACAAAGATGGCATAATATCCGTGTTCAAAAGTTTTTTTAGGCTAAGGTTGCCTGGCCTGGTTGAGATAAAATTTATTTATATTAAAATTCAGAGTCCGGCTTCTATTTTGTTTTCTGGGATGTACAGAATGAGATTATTTTGAGAAAATACGTAAAGGGTAAAATTTGTGTAAAAACTTAACTTCTGGACGCTCAAAAGAAGTTAAAACAGCATAGAGCACACAGCATGATGAATAATGGCATAATAAAATAATATATTGTTTAGACATCGGTTTAGAAACCTATTTTACATAAGATGCAGAGTGCAGATACGAGCGCTCAGGCAGATATACGAAATACACAATATTATAACCAGTCTTGAGATAATTGTTTAGGTCTTGGCAAAATAAAGTTCGCCCTGGCTCCTGCTAATTAATGTTTATGAATAAAATATTGCAAATGATTTAATTTTAACTAAAACGCTTTTATATTAAGTACAGATGGAGTGTATTAAATATAATAAAGAACAACTGAAACATTGATAAGATATCGAAACAAAATACGATTATTTGAAGTCTGAAGATACATTAAATAATTACGAAAAATAACAATGTTTCAATAATTTTATCTCTGAAATTCAGATATAAATAAACATACCTAGATAAATTTGTTATCGCATTTTTTGTCCCGATAGGTACCTAAATGTTATGTAAATAGGTATGTATAATTCAAGCAGTTGATATAAGAGTATCAAATGAATATAATAGAAATATTTACATTGCATTTTAGTAAATTATATACTTTAATATTGTTATTGTATTTAATTGAAGAACTGAGGATAAAAATATATTCAGTAGCAAAACCTCCTTTTAATTAGTAACAATTAAATCTAAGTTTCTAAAATGCAATAATTCAAAAACGATTCCAACTTAGCCTCGTGATCTCGCATAAAATTACGAACTATCGCCATTTTTTGCCGCCATACTTCCACGCCATCGTAGTATTTCGTTCATTCATAAAATCCTCCAAGTACAGCGCCATGTCAAGGCACTAAAAGGATCCTCAAGACAATTAGACGCACCACTCGAACAATACACCACGGATGTTAATGAGCCTTGTTCTCGATAGCTATAGAATTAACAAATTTCAACTCTATCTCGTCGCATTGTAATTCCAAATCGAGTGGCAGATACATCGATGGCGTGCCAAGCATCTGGCGCAATGCTTATTCTATTCAGTCGACGTTGAGTCACGGGGTTTCTACAAACGGAGTTGATTGAAGGCCATTTTTAGCTCACGTATGATATAATGATAGTAAATACAGGCGCCAGATGTTCGATCGCGCTCAATCATGCCGATATCGTAAAAAGCGAGACAGTAATTGCAATGGGAAAACATTTACAGCTCTAATGCCGACCATTTAAGATCTCCTGAGGCAATATAGAGATATGAAGATGATGAGTTTGCTTTCTTCATAAAACATTTAAATGTAATACAAATACACGATCTCAAGACACTTTCGATTTTATGTAAAGCTGTGCAATGTTTTGCTTATAAATTAAATCTTGTCCATATTATAGTAGAGGTTTTTTCGTCAAGTGTCAATCAACCACTACGTGATTAATTGAGTTTAAATATCACGTATCTAATACGAATCTTTATACAGACTTCATACGCAACAAGGAACAGAATTAACTGCTGATGAAACTAGCTTCGCAGTAATCTAAAATCTTGTCATTAGAAGCAATTTGCCGTCAATGCTCGTTATAGAATGGATTGGAACGTAAGCCCAGTCTGGTCTTGACCACAACAATGGGTACCAGGGAGCCGGAGCCATTCAATAAAGCGTAAACATGCCTGAGTAATGAGTCAGTGGTGCAGCGGTACTTATTGTACCCGCCATATTAAACCACGATAAAGGTTAATCGGCAAATTAACTGGTGAACGCTTTGGCTGCCGTTTGGTAAATAACAGCCATTCTACATCCTGTTAAATCACTGATAACATTAAAAAGGAAGTAAGTTCTACGAGAAATAACAGCGCATTCCATCGAGTATAAAATTATTTCCTCTGACCTTTAATATTAGCTACATCGTGCGCTTTTCTCGCTTATTAAACTTTGATCATGCCGACGCAAGGTAACAATTTGCATGTATCGAAACAACTTATTACTACAGTACGACGCAACTACACGTTTCGACAAGCTATTAATAGCACTATCAATTATATTTCACTTCTGACACGTTATATAATAGTACTTGATGTTGGTCAATAATTGTTCGCAGAGTTATAATAAATTGCGTACAATGTTGACAAGATTGTTGGTGAATAAGACAAAAGATAGGGAAAGTTAGCTTCTCCATCGTCACCTTGCGCGCGTCATTGACCCATAAAATTACTTGCAAGATTATGGCGAGGAAATTAATTGTCTTTTGTTCTTTAAACCAACCGACGGTGTTTTCTTTTTAGCGTGAACAATTGTAGTGGGATATTAGATAATGAAGCTTCCGTGTTGTTTAGCGTGATCAGGATATCTTCATATAGTCATGATGGGGGCAAAGAGTTTTTACTATTTGGCTCTCTGAGCGGAATATAAGGGAAGAAAAATGTCTACGTATCACCTAGTATCATTGTATTTTTTTAATCACGTCCCTTTCTCGAACTTCTAAATCTGTGAATTTTGAAAATTCTTTGTGAAGGTTACTCTAAAACATCACAAATATTTTTAATTGAATCAGTCGATGAATCCACAGGACGTACTAACGTCCCTGTTAATGTAAACTGCAAACTGAGACAAAGTATGTCATTCTCAATAAAGCAAATTGTTGCCCTTTGAAGGGTCTGCAGTTTGCACCAGATTCACGCATCTTTATTAACGTTTTCCGTTCTTTGTTCAGTAATCTAAACGTTTTACAGTTCAATTAGTTTAATGAATTTATAAGATTTCCTCTGAAAATACATCAATCAATACTGGAAGGCCAGATGTGTTTTTTAATGTTTTATTTTAGTAATGAGGACTGAGTAAACATAATACACAATTTACAATTAAAAATACATTAACATTTTCATATATGTATTAAGTTTATGAAATACTCTACTTTATTATTGTTTAAAATTCAACAAGGTGTACCGATTTCAAGAAGAAGCAAAATGAAGAGAATCCATGTAAAATTATGTTAAATTATTACGCATATTTATGTTAACATAATAATTGTTTCATAAAATTCACATAATTGTTATGCATGATCATTTGTATTGGATTACATTAATTACCCGTATCAGTTAATTGTTTATTGAATCAAAAAGGGTTTTCGCTCCTTTTAATCATTAATAAATAATAATACATAAATCAATACCTTATCAAAACAAAGAAAATTATGAAAATTTGAGAGCGCTACAGTCAATTGTATATCATTTGTTTATATTGTTAAAAGATTAAACTTGAAATATAATTTAAATTTATTTAATTTCTATACCTGGGACCTGTTGTGTTATCTTTATATTAGCAAAGAATAAAAAGTTCCAAATCTTGCAAACAAGTATACGTAAGTAACCTTCCTAAGCGCTGTCTTTTAATAAAAAATAAATACCAATAAATAAGAAACGTATAGAAGCAGTTTTAACGAATGTAGCACATTATGGATGAATAAATGCGATTCAATCTTTATGAAAACACACCCTAACTAAAAGAAATAAACCATTCATATGCTATAAATAAATTAATACCTCTGACATAACATTCCCATAACCTAAATTCATACATCACAAGTCACAATGGAATGCCACCTCGATGCGGGCTCATTGATACTTACAGCAAAAACCTCGTTATAACAATAGTATATCGTTTTTACAATAGCTTTCGATTTAACGAACATTCCGCGATCACGAAACCCGGCTGAATCGAGGTCGTTTGTAATTTAGATACAATTAATTGCGTAAAATTGTATTCGCAATGCTCTAGGTAGACTAGGTTTTAAAGTACAGGACAGGAGCTCTTTAAACAGTACTATTTCCAAAGTGGGAAAGAGATAGCGCTAGACCGGTCATCTAGCGCGGTCACTTTCCCCCACTGGAATAAGTACTGCTATAAGACGTAACTTGGTAACCCCTCAGAGCTTGTGCGAGATTAATGCTAGCACTGGGTATTTAAAATTAGCTCGTACTTTATGCACGTGTATAAATTAAGTACTGTCTACTAGCTCATTAAGTACTGATTAACTTAATCATGCTAGAAAATAGCCCATGAAATTCTTTAAAGCGGCTTAAAAGGAAATGGAAATATCGTAAGACTATTTTAGATAATATGAGTCATTTTCTTCCAACATAAAAAATGTCAGTGTATAAAAATTATAGAACCTGAGATTCATTCAGAATTTGCTTTGCGCAGGTCTAAAACTCTTGATGAGTTTTCTTTGTCTATGCCACGTTTAATGCAACGATTAGAAAAACAATACAATATTAATAACAAGACTTTCAGTTAGTCAATAAAATATAACAATAGTCTTCCGTGAAGAAGAAAATCATATTAATGTTTTCCAAAGAACCTTGTAAAAGTATCCACGAGTCACGACATATCTCTTACCAACATTACCTATAACATCATAAATTCCTTTTTTAACGAAACATACCTTTATGAAGAAGTATTAGACGGGAAAAAATTGAAAATCAATTACTATACTAACTGATTGTAATTAGGAGAAGATGAAGGTTCTCTAGTGAGGACAAGGATATAACTTCACGACATAGAGGGGTCATGTCATATAATATCATGTTTGGGCCACACACCAAGGTAAATGTGAACACGATATCATTTCAAAAGCATATAACAAATAACAATTATCAGACACTTTCGGAAATTAACCTTGGAAATAAAAATTACTTTTTTCGAGTTCAATTTAAATAAATGAATAGGTACATATTTAAATTTAAATACATACATTAATTTTGTAATTTAAAATGTATTCGCTTTTCACCGTGATAAGATAATAATTTCCATTTTCAATTCAAAATAAAACTTAATTTGAACATTAATCTACGTCACATGTAAAAACTCCATCTACCCACATAATCGAACACAATAGAGAAAACAGTTGAAAATTCGAAGGTTCACGTCAGTACCTCTTTGTACTCCGGCGAAGGCGGTCGTGGCGGGTATTTGGACGCCATTCTCGCGCCCGCACCGCAGCCCTGTGCTGCGGGCGGCTCATCTTCAGGGTAGTACAGGTGCACGAAATCTTCCGTGTCCAGGAAAGTATTGATCAGCATGCTCTAACAGTAACAGTCACACTTCGCACTAAACACTAGCTATCGATAGAGGAAGCACGTCGAACGATCTTAAAGTTCTATAACGATGCATCTTTGCAATAAATATAAAACGTTAATATGTAATAAATAATATAATCTACGCGTGTATAATATGATCACAATAGAGTTCACATCCACAGTGTTTTTTTATCACTACGCTATCGCTCAAATTCCATCACTTATCTGTTAGAGGAAAAAAACTATTTATTGCATGGTTGTCATAATACAATAGATATTTTCAACGTTTGGCGCTTATAATACGATGCTGGCTTGCGAGGATTTCACTTAATGTTTTTCATAAGAATCAATTATGTATTCAAACCTGTTTAATAATTTATAATTTATGAATATTCAAGGTATTTTATTATAAACAAAAGCAAATGAAATAGTCGTTAAGTATTCTGATAAAAACAGGTTTCAGTTGTTGATTTTTCTATAGAATATTATTAGGCGAGTTACAATGCACTTTAGGGTTTTCACATTCCATTTTCCGACTAGAATATAATCGTAAACGATAAAATATTGTAAAATAGTTGATTTATGGTCTATTGTTAATGTTTCTTCATTGAGACATCTGTTGAGCAGTATAGCGTCATGAACATCAGTCATTCTTTGCATAAATAAACATGGATTGCATTTTTGCAATCACCCTCTACTTCCTTAACTAATAGCCTCACTATATAATGAGTCAAAGCAATCTTATCATACGAACATGTAGTTCTGTATACAATACATTACAACAATGCTGTAAATGGTAGTTATCCTACATCCACGTTTCTCCCAGAGCCTTACGTAAGTGCCCGACTCACACGCGAGCGCTGCATGTCGATCGCCCTTTCGACATGCAATAATAATGTGCATTGTATATTGTTTATCCGTCTATTGTATACAATACCTACGTTATCTCTAATACACTTGTTCCTTCAACATCGGTCAATGACCAGGGCATGCGTAATTTTGTTGTAAAACGGGGAAGAATGAGATTCATCTCTTCATTCTTGATAAGTCCGTAAGTTACACTTTTTGGTAAAAGATCTTGCCAGCTTTATTGCTCAACTTTCATTTTAGTCAATATTTTATCTTCCTACCCGATCCTAAGTTTCCCAGAAATGTGTGAAAAGTAAAAATGTTACGCAACATAATAAAATCTTCAGATAAATTGAAACCTTTGTAGAAAACAAAGTTTAAAATGATGAATTATAACCCTTTAAATATTCAATTTGATCACGACCTCGTTATTCCCGCGACAAAAGCCGTCGCTTCCATATTTAATTCATTGCTAACATTTGTACCTATTCCTTGATCGTCGAATTCCTTATTAATCCTTCAAGTATGTCAATCTGATTCTACGTGTATGTCTGCTTAACCTTTATGATTGTCTATCATCATAACATCAAGAGATACATCTCTTAATCATATAATAGGCAACCTTTTCGACCTTCCTCATCCTTATGTAACGTGGCTATCAAGCGTGTCCTCTGATTGTATTGGTATAGGTTAGTTTCGTGCGTCAGTTACAAATTGGTCCTTATTTGAAGGTGTTAGAGTCAAAAATTTTACTTGATGGGAATAAATAAATGCGGAAACCAGTCGACTCGGAGAAATAGGATCGCTCTACTTGGATTACACTGCTACTGGTGTTGAGTCGACGTATTCATAAACGACTGCTCGATAATTACTACCTTGATACTTATTAGATTTATCAATCATTTCCTATAGAAAAAGTTTTCAAATGGTCTTGTAATAATCAAGCGTTCGATTTCATTTACCTCGATATTTTGTTTTTATGTGTCCTGGCCGGTCCATTAAGCATTCATTATAAAAGTACTACTTGCAGCTAATTGCTCTTTTAAATGTATATGAGCAATAAAATTATCATAAGTGCAACGGACTTGCATAGTTTATTTTATACCATTAAACCTACGTAATACATACTTACCGTAAATATTATTCTTATAAGAAATTATCTAAGTAAGGACATTAAACTATTCGATGGTCAACTCAAGAAATCTTGTTTTTGTTGTGTTGGTTGGATAAGGTTGCGTATACAGTATGAAATTTTTGTTTCTCTGTACTTTTGCTTGTATGAAATGAATTTATTTATTCGACTTATATTCTTTTAGGACTATCTACCTCTGATTCTTCATAATATACACTTCATATTTTAAAACAATGCCTTTCCAAAATCAGAACAGATAATACAGTGAAAGATTACATGAAAAGACCCTTAACTATTATGTAACCATCCATATTTATGACAATTCAATTGACGTAAGGATACCTCTGTATCTAAATATCAAGCTATCGTTATATAGGTTAATAGACTACAGGCCCATGTTGAAAAAATTATGGGTCATTTGACCCACCACCTGACCTATCTAGAATGATATAAGAGCATAAAATTTCAGCTTCAGCATATCATCTGTGTCATACTATTTCTATACTACTTTTAACCAATTATTCCGCAACGCCGTACAAAAATCATGGAGACAAGGGGAGAAAATCTCTACCTGAACCTTCGAATTCTCATCTGCACTCAGGTGGACAGCTTACAAGTGACGTCATAGTGCTGAATCTTATTATTTTATGCTCTTATATCGTTCTAGATAGGTCACCTGGTGGGTCAAATGACCCATAATTTTTTCAACACGGGCCTGTAGTCTATAACGAAACAATGGTTATTACCATATAATGTTTTAATAAACAGATATTCGATCAACGCGCTGCGTTCAGGCACGTTCAGGTAACCTCGAGTTGAACGAAATAATTGAATTTACATTATAAGTGGATGAACTTTGATTCCGCGTAGTTTCATTTACTATTGCGTTGATAAACGTAAACATCTGACGGATGTAAATGATTATTTGTATTTTTAGCAAAAAAATGCTCATTAGTATACTTCACATATTATACAAATTACCAAAAATTGAGTTTGATTGTAAAGTTAAAATGCGATAGATATAAGTTAACAGCTGCTTTGTTAAATGAATATGAAAGTAAATATACAATATCTATTCAAAAGCACCTATAAAAATCTATGCGAGTTCTAGAAAAATCTCATCTAACCATCGACAGCTTCAATCACGTATTGTTTTTTCTTTACATTAACGTTCGACACATAAAAAAATTATACTTGACGTCATGAATTTTTCTAACTAGTCAAGAAGTGCTAATTGCGAATATTCGTCAGTCCTTAACTTAAAAACATGCTGTTAATGACGCCAAACATACGCAATATATCAAGCTTACAATAGCTTTTATTTAATTTCAATTCATTAATTAAGTAGCTAAAAGGTTTTATAAATCATACACATTGTCACGGTCACGAAAAATCTTAATTACCTACTTGTGAGTTGTGACCGAATGCTTAGTCTCAAAAACTGGTATTACGTAATTTTGATGGTTTTAGGACCTCTCCTAGGTACGTTAAACTTTTCGGATATCCATCCATCCGTAATAAAGGTTATCGTCGATCCCTTATGTTTAGTATAGCATGTACCTACATACCCAATTTTCAGTTCAACAGAAAGTTCCCGCTTACAACTCTTATCATATCAAAATTCTCGTTCCAAAAATCAACAAAAAAATCATGCTAATTCAAAACTCCCAACATTTTATATCTTATACCGCATCGAAGAATTAGGAAACAACCACAGATGGTACGTATGAATGAGATAAAATGGCAAAAATATTTTTCCACTTGCCATTATTAAAGGATGTAAAGAGTACGAATCCCGCAGACAGTTGGCGGATGCCCGCTCCAATTTTATTGCGTGCCGGCGTCGGAATGCGGTCAGCGGCGCCTATCGCCCTCATACATCGACGGGTAAAATTTTCCAAGTGGAAAACAATTAGAAAATCAGTTTTGCACCGTTGGGATATTTAATTTGTAACGATTTGTGTGATTATCTCAATTTTCAAGATAATAGAAGGAATATTTAAGATAGTGCGCTTGAAAAAAATAGACATTAAAAAGTCAAAAATGCTTCGTATGATAAAGCACGACTAGCCAAATTGATTGCAAAGATCAAGGTCTTGAAAATATACAATCATTAATTTAAGGCGTAAATATACCCTTTTATTTGTAGAACTAAGACAAAAACATTAAGCAATTACTCACGGTGAGGAATACAAGGATCTTGAACACAACGATATTGAAGATACAGTTGTACACAATATAAAGTAATTAATTCGTCAACACGTCCTGTTTATTCAGGATTCAGCCAACAATAAGATCAATAGTAACATATAAAACCACGTCTCCAATAGCTGGCCCGCAAGCATTATTCAGTTGCCTCTCATTCACCATTCTCAGGTTACGCATCTAACCGACATTCCACTGAACCACAATACGAGCGAGGGATATTAGAGCTTAGCACTTTTGCAATAGTGGATTTTTTCGCAGTTCCAATTCGACATTTTTGCCGTTACTCTTGGCGCGGTTTGTATTTCTGAAACATGAGAATCTACCGTGACTGCATTTTAGTTTGACGTCGCGTTTCAAATAGACCGACACCTAATACAAGAGTCTAAAATTGCAACTGGAATATAGTGTTACATTTGTACACGTATTTGATGTCTCATTCGTCAATTTAAAATGTGGCATGTAATCGAAGCGAGACAGACTGATAAATATTCAATTTCATTTAAATCTTCAACAAATAAATATGGCGATGACAATGTATGAGGACAAACCTAATCATTTTAGAATATCTAGGTCATAAAGAGTTCGCAAAACATTTTTATTACTTCCCTGAGATTTAATTCACCTCCAGTCCCAAGGCTTCGTGATATCATCGCGAAGAACATCACGTAAATACGTGCATTTCGTTCCGAAATATTCTAATCACAACCTTCTGCAAGTATTAAATACGAAAATAACATTCACGATATCATAATGTGTACAGATAGCAAAACAAAGGCCAAGTGCAGCACGCGCTTTCAACATTTTTGTATTCAATTGAAACCTTTGACATCTGTGTTTAATTTCATTGAATAAATCAAATTGTCAAACATGTTTTCACTCTGTTGGATAAAACAGAACCATGTTTAAGAGCAATCAAGTTTATGAGATTAGTAGAGCAAGGTCGTTTTCCCAGTCAAATGAATATGGAACGACCTTGCCAATGAAATTCACTTCTTGTGTCCTTTGTTGTTGTATTTACCAAACTAATTTACGTAGAGGTATAACGTTAAATGTCTTCAAAGGTCAACTATAGGCAAACGATGACAACATAGGTAAATAAACAAGTTTTTAATATAAGCATCATAATATATATGCCACATTATATAATTAAGGTTGGACTTAGTGAGACTAAACAGGTACATATTTATAATTTGACAAGTCTATCAGTATTCTAACAATCTCGGTTGTTTCAATTATGGGGAACAACATGCATCACAAAATTATTTCTTAATACCTTCAACTATGAAAATCATAATCGTCTTTTAAATGGATGCACATTGCAAAACCCATGAAGCTGTAGCATATATTAATAGAGACTTAAAGATAGCAAGCACGGTGTAACTGGCCAATGGGGAGACACCACGATGCGTTGCGCACAAAACAAGTACGAGCGTTACAAGCGTCGCGTTCCGACCATGACCTTCACCGGCGTACAAAGTTGTAAATAATAAATTGCAAGGAACTATAAATAACAACTCGGCCATTAATGTACGATTAAAATTTGTGTCGGGCACGAAGTCTGGAGATGTTGAGAGGACAAAGAATTGGAGGATGATTATGCATTTTCATTTCTTCGGCGTTTCATTAGTCATCCAGCCAATATACCGTTCCGTATAGTACCCGTTGAAGAAAATGAAAATAGTGCATTCCATACAAGGTACATCACAGGAGTATTAAATACATTATATGGATTTGTATGCGTATCGGACATTGTCTAATACCTTAGTAGGTACATCCTCTAAAAGTCAAGATTGAATGAATGGATAGTGCTGGTGTTAACACTTCCGCGATGAAAGGTAAAACAGAGGAAACAACCTTCGTGACCAATATAATTACAAAAGAAAACGACAACACTCCTACGATGTCATAGCTGTATACGTTATAAATAAATTGGTTAGATAGTTTAAGATCGCTAATCACATGATTGTCTCGACACAGTATTGGTTCTACACAAATATAGTATTGGCTCTAAAATGTATCACAGTATATTGTAGGCTAGTTTCACATATAGATGTTCATAAAGCGAATAAAATAAATGTCTTTAAAACATTTGGTACGGTCACATTCTCTGATAACAAGGTCATCTAGATATTATCAATCGAGGCCACATTTGTCCAACTGCACGCATGTTCTTTAAAGACCAAAAACAAGTGATTGCAGTAGCCTATTGCGGTTATAATGTGAATAGTATAAATAACAC